>CM051462.1:89302725-89512725 GCA_028095005.1 Rhynchospora pubera | reverse complement strand
TGGTGTACGGATCGTCCTCGTACACCAGAGTCGTTTTTGAAATCCAAAAATCAAACGGTCGATCCAAACCGTTCAACTTGTTCTCTATATTGAAAAACTCTCAGAGACCAAATTTTATATTTTTTCGAATTTTTTTGCTATATATTATGATATTTTCAAATTAGAGGGCCTGAAATACTCCAATTGTAGTGTTTTTTGAAAATATCAAAATATATAGCAAAAAAATTCGAAAAATGGTAAAATTTGGTCTCCGAGAGTTTTTCAATATGGAGAATAACTTGAACGGTTCGGATCGACTGTTTGATTTTTGGATTTCATAAACGATTCTGGTGTATGGGAGACGATCCATACACCAGAGTGTATTTTATCAATCCACTATATATATATATATATATATATATATATATATATAGAGAGAGAGAGAGAGAGAGAGAGAGAGAGAGAGAGAACCTATGGTGCATACTAATGTACGGAAGTTTCGGTGCATACTGATCCGAATTTTTGGATCTGCTTCAAAATGACCGATTCAAACCGTCCAATATGATCTTCCTATTATAATCTCCTTATCGACCAAATTTTATATTTTTTCGAAATTTTAAAGTATTTTTTTCAAATTTTTGAAAATCGCTAATCTAATTTTTTCTGAACCGTTAAAAAATAGCAGTTTTTAAAAATCCGAAAAATACTTAAAAATATCGAAACAATGTAAAATTTGGTCGGCAATGAGATTTCAATAGGGAGATCATATTGGACGGATTGGATCGATCATTTTGAAACAGATCCAAGAGTTCGGATCAGTATGCACTGAAACTTCCGTACATTAGTATGCACCATATGTTTTCTCTAAAGTGCCATAGATGACAATGCCATAGATGTTTGTTTTAAGTCATTTCTTTAAGATCCAAAATTCAACCAGTGGATCCAAACCGTTCAAATTGATCACCATATTGAAATACCATTGGAGACCAAATTTTATATTTTTTTTGAATTTTTTTACTATTTATTTTGATATGTTCAAATTGGAGGGTCTGAAATACTCCAATTATAACGTTTTTTAAAAATATCGTAATAAATAGCAGAAAAATTCGAAAAAATAAAAAAATTTGGTCTCCAAGGGTATTTTAATATGGTGAATAACTTCACGATTTGGATTGAACATTTAAATTTTGGATCTCGAAAAACGACTCTATGGCACGGAACCCTCTGTGCCATCTATGGCACATTAGTAACCCTATATATATATATATATGTATACCTGACTAACATGGTAAACATGCACGGAATGGGACGTTCTGTTTACCGTGCCGTTAACGAAACGAAATTGATTTCGCTACCGTTTACCGTTCCACTTACTAAACGAAATGATTTCGCTAAACGGCATGTACAAAAACACGTTAAACCGTTTCATTTCATGTGCCATTTACTGTTTCGTTAAAGAAACAAAACATATATCTCTACCGTTTACCGTTTTGTTTCAGCAAAATGAAACGACATAACAATTTACGGTGTGACATTGGCAGGCCTATATATATGACTTGCACAACCGCCCAAAACTCTCTACAGGCTGTACGTACGGGAGTCTTTAGACCTTTGGTACTTAATTTATATTATAATAATAATAATAAATTATAAAAAGCTTTCTTAAGCTGTCTTTTTCAGGTTTAATACTTTTAATTTGCACATCAACACCCCTTCATTTTTTTGTCGGAAAACTCACCTGATCCATAATTAAATCGCCCGATGGGCCATAGCATGCAACTATGCAAGAGATATATAGCCGAATAAATTTATTCAAAATCATCCAGGCCCTCGTTACCAAGGTAAGATGCATGATGTTGCATTCCCTTGTAATTGTATTCGGGAAATTAAAAGGGAATTGCTTTGTGATAAGGTTCGCAACGCTGTCGTAGAATAGAGTAATATAATACTAACACATCTTAGTTTTGTAGACTTTTTAGATCAATATAAATTAAATGGTTCACATTAATTATATGTCAATTTTATGACATAATTATGTCCAATAATGAACTTTTGTGTTTAGTAAGAATTTTAGTAGTGAAGATGTAGATCTATATCGAGTCCTTTTCAATATGAACGAGTGATAGAAGGTGCGGCTACTTGTCTTTTTTTCTTTATTCCTTGACCATAAATGAAGTCATCCATGACGTCAGGAGATGAGCTCATTTGAGACGATAGGGGCGTCTAAGTCTAACAAGATTTTGGAGTTATCAGGATTCAGGACTAAGTACTACACATACAAATCTAATTAGAATTACTAGTTGACTACTGAATACCGTGGCTAAAACTACAAGTCATCATCAATATATTAATATATATATATATATATTAACATACTTAAAGATAATTGAATTTCTATCGAGTTGCTGGTGTTGTCTTGTAAGGGGTAAAGTAGTGTCGCGGTAGTTGATTACGTACCCGCGCCTTGGTTGTTGCATAGTCGAGTATTGGATTGTTCTGGCTTAATTTGGAATAATGACTTGAAAAGTTTCATCGATTCAAACTGCTCCAGATGCGCGGTTTTGGATTTGGAGTTTAGACGATTGGCAAAATTTTTGTTTAGTTAGTTCTAATTATCAGCAAAATATAAAGGACCTAAGAAAAACAGATAATATGTTGATTCGCTTGTTCACAAGGATTAAGAAATAATTAAATTGAGAACCAGTTATTAATCTAGTAGTAAAGAACAATGCACCTTAACTTCTTAAGTGAAAGGACGTCTCAGGTTCGAAATTCAGATGGGAGGTCTTTGATAGACATTTAATTTAAAATAAGTTGGATGACTTAAACCTCCAATTTATCTTAAAAAAAATAATTGAATTGATCAAATATCGTACTGTGAGAAAGTGCTGCAAAAGATCAAGTTATGGATCGAATGCATGGTACAAATTATTAAAGAAAAATAGATAAATTGTCCTTACAAGTCGTATAACTTGAGGGAGAGTGTTAAAACATGAAATGTGGCAGTATGTGCTGCCATAGAAGATCAAAATAGGGCATTCGGCCAGGTGTTCGGCCAGGTCCAGCCGAATGGTTGACAGAACAGACGCGTTTTTCATACAAGGAAAGGTCCAGGCTGCACCAAAGTTGGAAATACGTGTATGGCACGTCCAGGGGTGTGGTTCTAGTATGTTGGGATAGTTTCCTTGTAAATAAAATGCCAAATGTAACAAATAAAGAAAGACATAATGGGGAATTATGGAAAGGGGGTGTGTGCCTCTATAGGATAGTTTTCCTATTTAATATTCATCTTCTCCATGTAATATGTATCTCAGAAATTAACAGAAAATAAAAAGAAAAAGTGTGCGTGTGTGTGGAGGACGTAGGCACCAAGTTGGTGCTGAACCTCGTTAAATTCTCGTGTTCACTTGTATTTTATTTGTACTGAGATCCTCGTGCTGACTAGCCCTAAGGGGCACGGTTCTTGTGCAAGTTGCACTTGGATCGTGCCTCCTCGAACCTAGAATCTAACTTCCGCTGCGTAGACGCTCGAATTCTTAACATGGTATCAGAGCCAGGTTCAGAGATGGGAGGACAAATCGAAGGCGATGGAAGGCGAAGAACGACTCGAAGCTAGTGCAAGGCGGGTGTTTCTTCAACCAAAAAGGTGTATGGAGATAGACAACCGTTTGAGTGGCTTTCTACATCGACTTTGGAGCACGAGCAGCGACATAACTGCTGAAAACAGACTATTCGGCTGTGTGTACGGCCGTACAGGATCAAGAACAGGGTTATTGGCTGTGTGCACGGCCAAACGGGACCAGAAAAGAGGCATTCGGCTGTGTGTTCGGCCGAACGGGAGCCAGAACGGTCATGTCCCTGGTAATTAAAGGTGTTTTTGAGTCATATGAAATTGTCACAGAGGTATCGCTTGGGTTGTGTGACCTATGAGCGGTGATTGGAGCCCAAATCTACCATAAAGAATCAGATCTTTCTAGTCACAATAAAAATAAGGTATCTTATTTGTTTTTCTGGGAGATTGAATCAACAAGGTGATTAGATGTTGGTTGGTCGTGTGACCATGGTTTATCCAGAATAAAACAAGTTTGTTGTGGTTTGCTTAGAATTGATTTTGTTGTATGGTTGATTATATGGTTTGGGTATAGAAAGAATGTGACAATAAATGAAATGACCAAAATTAGAACATCAAAGTAACCCAAGTTGGGTCATATTGAAGGCTCAGGTCGAGTCAATGAAGTAATCCTAGTTGGATTTAAGGCTTGTTCGGCTGTGTGTTTGGCCAAATGGTAGGCCGAATGATAGATCAAATGGTTTTTCACATGTCAATTGGCCATAAGTATTAGTTGTGGCTCGATTCGGGTCCAAATTGAAAACCTAGAACAGGTCAAATGGTCCATGATGGGTCTGTTCGACCACGTGTTCGGCCGAATGGATGGTCGAATGGTGTTAAAATGGTCTGTTCTGAAACAACGAATGTGGTCCAAGTCGAATTTAAGGAGAAGGCTTAAGATGGGTCATGATGGTGGTCGAATCTGGTCAGGAAAAAGGGCCCCAAGTCGAGTCTTGTAAGGAAGATCTAAGTCAGGTCCAACAGACAAAAAAAAACAAGTTACACGTGTAACCAAATATCTCTCTCAGGGGGAGAGCAAAATTGAGAGAGATCTTTGGTATTAATCAAACATGTGGCCCATGACGGGTCAAGAAAAGAGGCTCAAGTCGAGTCTAAGAAAAGTTCTTCAAGTAGAGGAGCTAGATGTCTTCAAGTCGAGGGCATGTGAAGTCAAAGGTTCTAACCAATTATTGCAAGCTACCAAATATCCCTCTCAGGGGGAGAGTTGAAGTGAGAGAAATATTTGGTGTTCAAGTTGGATATCAAGTGAATAAGCATGAGAGATCAATGGACGAGAGGCTCTAGTCATATCATATGGTCCAGGTTGGGTCAAGTGGTCAAGGCGAGTCAAGACTTAAACCTTAATCCAAGTAATGAAGATATACTCAAGGAATACTCGGGTCGAGCACAAATGTGCTCGAGTCGGATGGATATCGTGTCATGCAATGAGCTCTATAAGATGGCCAAGAAGGTAATGATCAAGTCATGTGCGAGTCAAGCAAAGGATGCTCAAGTCTAACATGTGACAGGTCAAAGGATTCAAAACCATTAAAAGTAGAAGTTGAAGATATGATGCGATAGAAGAAGACTAAGAGTAATCTACTTGGAATAAGGTTAGTAAATAATATCTTTCATGTGTGATGATATGAATGGTGAAGGTGGCTTAAAGCAAAAGGGTTACTTGGCTTTAGTGCACGGGGCGTGCTAGAAGGGCACGGACCGGGCAAAATGATTTGTTGCAAGGCGCTAGAGTCTAGCACAAGATGTGTGACTCGTGCCAAGTGAATAAACTGATCCATGTGGCGATGTGTGTCGTCATTGTGTGTGCAACTCATGGAAGATGTGAAATAAAGAAATTGGTGGCATGTGTGTGCCAATGAAGACAAAAAGGTGTGTGCCTTAGAACACGGTGTGTACCGGTGTGCAGCACTCCATGCAAGTGAGACATGACAAATCAGTACATGTCCACTTGAGGGGGAGTGTGAGAAAGTGCTGCAAAAGATCAAGTTATGGATCGAATGCATGGCACAAATTATTAAAGAAAAATAGATAAATTGTCCTTACAAGTCGTATAACTTGAGGGAGAGTGTTAAAACATGAAGTGTGGCAGTATGTGCTGCCATAGAAGATCAAAATAGGGCATTCGGCCAGGTCCAGCCGAATGGTTGACAGAACAGACGCGTTTTTCATACAAGAAAAGGTCCAGGCTGCACCAAAGTTGGAAATACGTGTATGGCACGTCCAGGGGTGTGGTTCTAGTATGTTGGGATAGTTTCCTTGTAAATAAAATGCCAAATGTAACAAATAAAGAAAGAAATAATGGGGAATTATGGAAAGGGGGTGTGTGCCTCTATAGGATAGTTTTTCTATTTAATATTCATCTTCTCCATGTAATATGTATCTCAGAAATTAACAGAAAATAAAAAGAAAAAGTGTGCGTGTGTGTGGAGGACGTAGGCACCAAGTTGGTGCTGAACCTCGTTAAATTCTCGTGTTCACTTGTATTTTATTTGTACTGAGATCCTCGTGCTGACTAGCCCTAAGGGGCACGGTTCTTGTGCAAGTTGCACTTGGATCGTGCCTCCTCGAACCTAGAATCTAACTTCCGCTGCGTAGACGCTCGAATTCTTAACACGTACTAGTTTCTGAAAATGATGAATTGTTGATAATTCTCCAAGCTATAGATGATAACGATTATATTAATAACATTAGCCAAATAGTCTAACACGTTTTCATTTTATTCTATCAAGAAGTAAAGTGATTCCCTTACTTCGGACTCGTATCACGAAATTCAATTTTTAAATATTCTCTATATTGAAATCGTGTACGAAAACTAAATTTTATATGTTTTATAATAAAGATTAAATCATTAACACTCATAAACGGTTGTAATTAAAACCCAATTTAAAATCAGTTCTCATGGCAAAATTTCTCTTTTTATAATATCATACAATTTTAAAAAAAATTAAAATCGTTGATACAGCAGGTTCGAGAACTAATTATATAGGTAATGGATTTTTAAAAGTAAAATATACAGCTTTCCTTTTCAAAAAAAAACCCAAAGATTTGGTCAACTTGATAAAATACAAAATGGATCTTGGAAAGATTTTTGGAGGTATAGTCAGGGCAAAGCAAAACCAGTTCATGAGCACTCACACAAGACACTCCATTCATTATTCTATGTTCTTTATATATTAAAATATACTACTTTAAATTCTATAGGCACGAAATTACACTGTATAAATCATGCTTATGTCGTTAAATTTTAAATTTATACTTTATTTCAATAATTTATTTATGTCAAAAGGTCATAATACATAATTAATTTTGTATAATACATATAAAGGATTAGACAATATATTTATCATTTTGTATAATTATAAATTTTAAACAATTCCTCATTTTATAGGAAGACAGGGTCAAATCGGTAATAATATAGACTACACTTAACAGCGTAATACAAAACTAGAATTTTATGTTGACAATGAAAAGGACACAAGGGAAGGGCCTCCGTTAACTTGCCTGCCTCTTCTCTCGGTCACTGTCAATCCTTGCACGCACCGACGCAAGCGGATACGCCTCAAATTGACTTGACTTATTCGGTCTTGTGCCAGTCTTGCACTCAACGCAATTATATACGACCGTACTGCCCAATAAAATATTTTCTGTTCCCTTTGTATTCGACTAATTTAGCAGTTGTAACATTTTCCTGTTTCTCTTGTTTCTGGATTATCCAATGAATTGTCTCTCTGCTTGGACAATTGTTTCGTAATTTACATATATATTTTTTTTAGAAGAAATTAATTGGAAATTAAATTTAGTAGCCTGTGTATGAACTCGATGAAATGTGTTTATAATATAGCAACCCTGCTCATACTAACGTAACTTGGACTAATTAAGAGAAATGTTAGAGTCCAATATATTAGACGGATGAGGTCCGTCTTATACGATTGTTTTCATATTTTTTAATTTCAAATAACCGATATATCTAGACCGTTCAATATGTTCTTCATATTGAAAACTTATAAGGAACCAAATTTTATATTTTTTTAAATTTTTTTATTATTTTTGTGGTATTTTAGAAAATCGTTGTTATTGGACGGTCCTAAATGTTTATATCATGAATTTTCAAATATACCAAAAAAATAGTAAAAAAATTCGAAAAAATATAAAAATTGGTTTCTTGTAAGTTTTCAATAGAGATAACATACTAAACGGATCGGATCGATCATTAAAATTTAAAAACGTGAAAATGATCATATTAGACGGACCCATCCGTCAAGTATGTTGGATACTAAAATTTCTCATTAATTAATTATAATAGCCAACACAAATTTCAGTAATTAAAATTCCTTCGAATTTGTGGAACACCAGACTCAGACTCACTAGAGAAGTTCGCAGTTTTATATCAAAATTAAAGGGCACATTTTTATTCTGTTTCTTTGTTTCCATCCATCAGTTGCAATTAGCATGACGTAAACACATTGACATCATCATAAACGCAAAAGAAAAAGAATAATGATGTCATCTTTGTGGAAAATCCTTCGTGTCACGTTCGTACAGTTTCCGTTGAAGTTCTTTCACATGATTCCAAAGTACAGACTAGCAATCCCTTTATAGCAACAGCAACCAACTCCTTAGTCTCCTTCATATTCCTCTCTACTTCATCTCATATATGATTAACTGAAACCATAAAACAAATATACTTGTGAGGGAGAAACAATCTTGTTAGTTTATCATGGAATCATGCAGCCCAAGTCCTCAGCTTAGCCTCGACTTAAATGTTGGTCTGAGCCCGGCATCACCTTCGCAACCACCTCTGGTTAGTAAGCTATATATATACCGCCGTCTATAAATAAGCATAACATATATATAATTTTGTATTTGCTATTTGTTAATTTGAAGGAATTTAAAATTATATATGCGTGTAGTGAAGATCAATTGGCATGCATAGAATCTGTCAGAATTTTTTGCAATTCAAATGTATCATGCATTAGATTGTACTTATCATGCTTGATTTTTATTATTTTTTATGCAGGCAAGTGAGCTAGAAGCAAAATTGAGCAGAATGAATGAGGAGAACAAGAGACTACATGAAATGCTCAACATGGTTATTGAGACGAATGACAAGTATATGGCACTGAGAAGTAAGATTGTTGACTCCGGCAATGGCTTCTCTCCCATTAAAGAACCACAAAATGCTGCATTCCCTACAAAGAAGAGAAAGATCAATGACACTTCAACAATCAGCATTAATGGATCAAGCAGTGAGAGAACAGATGCATTCTTACAGAAAGAAAGCCCATCATGCAAGAGTTTCCAAGAGGAAATCAAACCTAAGGTCACAAGGATCTTCATGCAATGTGATCCGGCCATTCCAAGTCTTGTGAGTAAAATTAGATAAAAACATCAAATGTGGAACTATTAATAATTTGGAGAGATATTTATTATGAATTTGATTGGTTGGAAGATTTAAACTTTTGTTGTTGATATATAGGTTGTGAAAGATGGGTACCAGTGGAGGAAGTATGGACAGAAAGTGACCAGAGATAATCCATCTCCTAGAGCCTATTTTAAATGCTCCTTTGCCCCTTCATGTCCTGTCAAGAAAAAGGTGAAATTTAAAAGCACCAACGTTCTTATACTTACAAGATAATTACGTAACAATAAAAGCACATATTTCTTATTATTTTTATGATTATTACCTAAAAAAATGTAGTTTTTGTTTCAAAATACTTGATAGAAACTATTTAGTATTTTATGTTGGTTTATTTAATTTGTTCATAAACCATAATAACTTAATGGTATGTGGACATGTCCATACACCAGGTGCAAAGGAGTGCTGAAGACGAATCAGTATTAATTGTGACATATGACGGAAAACACAACCATGGTTATCCTTCTACGAGCTGGAGCGAAAACAATTTTTTGTCATGCTACGCTGGTAACAACAATGCTGGTTCAGACGTGGAGATAGCATGTCGTGAAATCCAAAATCAAGAATTTCAAACTATTCTCATCAAACAGATGACAAATTTTCTGATTCAAGACCCCAGTTTTACAACTGCATTGGCAAATGCAATCTCTGAAAAAATTTTCGAGAATATCACTGATGTTTGATAACAGTGATATGAGATTACTTTTAAGATTATTGTGCACTTCTTCAAAGGTTATATTGCTGAATTTGCCGTTTTGAACATCTCTTTTGAATTACAAGCAAACAAAAAAAAAATTTATGCATCTAAAGGACTTACGTTATGACTTCTTGAATGGAAGGATAACTACTTTTTGGACTCGCAGTAACTATATATGGGACATTCAAACTGATAATGATAAAAACAATTGTAATTAAGTTTATAGCAACTAATTATTGTCGGTGGTGCAGCGTATCACTGCAATTCTAAAGGGCTCGTTTGGATGGTATGGGAATAAGAAAGGAATAAAAAGTTTAGAAAGAAAAGAAACATTGGGAAGAATGTAATTTTAGGAAGAGTGGAAAGAGTGTTATTTCTGAAAGAAGAAATATTGTTTGGATGGTGAGTTAGAAATAAGTAAATTAATATTAATTTAAGTAAATTATTAAAAATTATTATTTTAATATTAAATAAAGTACTAATTAAAAATCACATAGAGTTTCATTTAGCTATTAGTATTTAGCTAATTTTGTTGAAATTATGTAAATATAATTGTTGGAAGAAACTATTTTTATGAAGAAGTTATTCTTCTCCTTATTCCTAACTTGTTTGGATGCTAGAAATAAGCTATTTCTATGAAAAAAACTATTTTTCCTTATTCCTAAGCAATCCAAATGAGCCTCTCGAGTATGATTGGAAACCAGGGTAGTATCGAATATTGGAGGTTAGGTTGTCAAATTAATTAGCTGATTTGTGTAATAGTCATTAATAGCGCGAGGTTATATTAGTTAGTCAATAATAAATATAAATAATAATTCAAAAACTTATAGTTATAAAATATGAATAAAAATTTGTTCCTTCTTATGTCACTATTAATATTAAATTAAACTAATGGGTTGATTTTTCAAATTATTGGAATCTAGTTACAACATTAAGGGAAAATTGGATATAACCCTCAAATCGGCCGAGATGTTGTAAAGTTGCCTCTTCCGAATGTTGTTTAGCACTATGTCACTGTGCCTCTTCACATTCGAGAGGGGCAAAAACCCTGCCAATAGGATGCTGTGATTTCTGAGTAATTACAGAATTTGCATTAGAAAAAAAAAAGGAAAAAGACATTAATTCAACAAGGTGTGAGTGGGGGAACAGGATTCCGGCGGTTTTATCTATTCCCTTGTGTTTGTGTAGTTGTGTGAATTCGTCATCTTGAAAGGTCCGTCATGACGTAGAAACCGTGACACAAATGATGGTGTGTGTTTGGTGACAGTTGTAATTAATCATTTCGATTGGGAAGATTACAGATAAGACAGACAGAAAGTCAAGTCCAGATCAGGGAAAGGGAAACGACGAGAAGATCGCATAATTCTCTTGGTAATTAATATCACGTTCATTAATTACTTATACCACTCGCTCGACTAAGACCAAGACGGCAAGACTTCATAACCAAGTCAACGTTTGCTATACTAAATGTTCTCTCTCAGTTAATTCAAAGTGTTTTCAATACCGTATCGGATATTAAAAAATTCTGATAATACTGTGAATCAGAACAATGACCGAAACGATAATATATGGTAATGTGAGACAAAATACCGAAAAATATCAAATTTCAGACGCTAAGCCGGTACAGTATTAAAAACACTGGTTAATTGTTGTGGGGGAAGGGGTGGTGGGGTTAGATTTATTTCTAATCAGCTGGCAACCTGGAAAATTTAATCGATTTATTAGAATATTATTTAGATAAAGATTACATGAAATTTACATTTTCAAATATTAATAAGACCAGTCCATTCATTCTGTTTTTAAATATCTTTTTACTCAAAATAATATTTATCATCAGATTTTTTTTTAAGAGAGAAAGGTTCAGCTACCAATATTTTTTTTTAGAAAAGCGTTCAGCTACTAATATTTTGGTTGCTCCAAATGTCAATATTTTATTATTTAGGCTCCGTTTGGATGGCTTCTTCCCGGAATAAGGAATAAGGAATAATCACTTTTTACCAATAAATTTATTTCTAACTATCCAAACTCTTCACAAAAGTTACACACTTCCCAATAAATTTACCCCTTCCCAATAAATTTCTTCCCTTCTTCCTTCTTCCTACCTTATTCTCAACACATCCAAACGGAGCCTTAGTTCGTTTTTTTTTATTTTAAAATTCAAACCGTTGATCTTATTTAATTTAATTAGCGATGTATTTTCATATTATTTTTGTAAATTTTAAAATTTATTTGATAGATCAAAGCTAAATTATGAACATATTAAATGTACCAACCACAGATGATCTATGAACTTCTCTTTCTTCCATCTCATTCTGTGCACACGCACAGGGACAGCTTATTATGAATTATGAATTAATTAAAAAAGACGCAATTGACGGACTTGCATTTCCGAGTCAGTCTTGTACAAGTCCTTCATTTTAAGTGCTGGATATGACACCATCATACCATGCTGCTTTAAATATCTCTGTTCCCTATCTACTCAACTAATCGTTTTTGTCTTTTTTTTTTTTTTGGAAGAAATCGTTTTTGTCTTTTTGCAATTGCTCTGAAATACCAGTGACTTTGAACAGTCCAATACTCAAACTGGTCATTCTTTTTCTTATCTTATTTTCGGTAGTTGAATAATTCAGATTTGTAATGGGAAATTAATAATGTTCTAAGAAAACAGAGTACGGCAAAAAAAAAAAAAAAAGACATTTGTGAAAGTATACAAAATGCATTGTTCAATCTAAGCACTTGGGTTCTTGTACAAGTGTATATGTTATAAAAGCTCGAATGATAATTTTTTTTAATTATTAAAAACTACTGTAGAAAAAAAAAATTCGGAGCACTTGTGAAAATTAACTTTGAATCAATTTATGGTAATTGGCTTGTGTGAAGCTAAGAACGTATTTTTCTAGTTATCGAGCTTTAATTCAAATTAATAGTTAGAATACTATCCGGTTTCCATTGAATGGAAAATGCAAATTTCTCGTAAATTAAATAAGAAATAAAAATCTTAATCACATATAAGAAAGCAAAATTTGAATACAACCGAACTGTAAAGATGACGTCGACTTGCTTGTGTTACTGCCTGGAATTTCCGTATCCGTTTCCCGAGTAATTATGCATGTAGCTGTAACTGAGCTACAGTAGTTTACAAGCTTGATAAGTTAAAAGTGGAATAGATAATTATTTTAAAAAATAAAATAAAAGTGGAATAGAAATATGAGATAGGTTAAAATTAGTCGCGATTGACGGTTGAGATCGTCAGTTACGATCAAATCTCAATTTTCGAGATTCCAACAGTCGATCTGAACCGTTCAATGTGTCATCCATATTGAAATCTCGTTGGAGACAAAATTTTATATTTTTTTAAAATTTTTTAGTATTTGTTTAGTATTTTACAAAATTCTTAATCTAAACAATTATGGATCCTTCAATAACTACGATTTATAAAAATCTCAAAAAAATAGAAAATAAAATCAGAAAAATGTTAAATTTGGTCTCCAATGAGATTTCGATATGGAGAACACATTGAACGGTTCAGATTAACCATTAGAATCTCAAAAGTTGAGATATAATCACAGCTGACGGATCCATCCGTCAGTCGTGACTGATTTTAACCTATCTCTACAAATATTATGCGCCCCTTAAAGTTACCAAAACCCTGACTTTAAAAAGTAGAATAAGTGGAAGGACTAACACCATCAAGAGAGATGGAATAAGGAATAAAAAAATATTCCCAAATTATCATGACAAAGAAGTTCTACTTTAATATTTATTTATTTATTATTATTATGTTCTAATTATAATTATCTTTAATGATATAATTACCAATTTAATAAATTAATAATTTAAATTATTAATATGATATAATATATAATTGTTATAGTTACTATTTTATTATTATAGTTATAATTACAATTAATATTGTTATAACTAATAATTAATAATAATACTTACACATACATAAGTTATTCATCCCTAAATCTGTAAGTATTTTTTTTTTGTTTCCAAATGTGATCTGATGTTTGAAAAAGAAGGGCTACGAAATAGATATTAAAAAAATATGAATAAAATATCTTTGTATTTGTTTTTACTTTTCTTTTAATAGTCATTACAATAAAAATAATAATAATAATAATAAATTTTGGGAGTTTAGCTCTAATTCGTTCAATATTATGCACCATGACTGGGATCCTCTTCCATGCAAGTAGTTGCCGATCACTTATCTGGCCAGTGGTACTAACCAATTAAAAAAATTGACTTAGTCATTAGTCATCAATGAATAAAAATAAATAACAAATAATGAAAATCAACAATACGTCATGCAGATGAGGCAGCACGCTTCTCGTCATCGCCTTGGTGGAACTTCCGCTAAATTCCGTCACATCAATCCAAAACTTCAAAATTCCTATATAACAGAGGCAATCTGCTCCTTGGTCTCTTTCAGTTCCTTTACCTTCTCCTTCTCCAATCAAAAAAAAAAAAAAAGTTCATACGGTAAAGTTAAAAATAACAACTACATAATTATCACAGCTCCATTTCTCATGGATCTGGTACGAGGCCCCAGATCCTCCCTCAATCTTGAGCTGAGTGTTGGCCCGGGCCCAATCGATGTGATGTTACACCCGCCTCCGGTTAGTTAAACCTCTCTGCCTCTCAGTATAGCATATGATTTTATGTTACTTTTGTTCCCTTCTATGCTAATTTGCTTATGTATTCATGATTAATTGGCCAGTATCAATCAGAATTTCATTCCAACCGATACAGCCCGACGAACAACAAAGAAAGAAACCAGGTTTGCATCTCTCAACAAATCATTCCTCATAGCGCAATTATCATAATTCCTTATATACACAGTTATACATCTTGAGTGATGTTTGATTTGATCACTTCAGACATGTGTGCTAGAAGCAAAATTGACAAAAATGAATGAGGAGAACAAGATACTCAGTGAACAGCTCGACATGTATTATGAAAAGTACATGACATTAAAAAGTAAGATCGATGACCGAACCAACAATTGCTCTTCTCCAACTGAAGACCAACAAAATGAGGCATCCCCATCAAAGAAGAGAAGAACCAGGAATGATTTGATAATAAAGTTCAATAACACCGGTGCTGAAAGACTTGATGAAGCATTTCAAAATGAGAGCCCACCGCCAAGCCAAGAGGGGTTCAAGAGCTACCTTGAGGAAATCAAGCCCAAGGTCACAAAGATAGTTGTGCAAACTGATCCGGCTGATTCGAGCCTTGTAAGTGAAATCAGACAGCAAATATTTCTGTAGAATTTAACAGACTTTTTAATTGAGTGAGTTGTTCATGTTTAGGTTGTGAAAGATGGATATCAGTGGAGGAAGTATGGACAGAAAGTTACTAGAGATAATCCATCTCCTAGAGCCTACTTTAGATGCTCCTTTGCCCCTTCATGTCCAGTAAAGAAAAAGGTAATTCATAGATGCTTTTCTTGATATTTTAAGTTGTATACTCATACAATTTTATTAGGTTGCATGCTAAAATCTTCTAAATTTCATTGATCTTCGATCAGTAATTTTAAAAGTAAAAATCCATACTCAGTACCAAAACCTAAACAACAATGTTGATATCTCGGTTTATCAGGTTCAAAGAAGTGCGGAAGACAAATCACTAATAGTTGTAACATATGAAGGAGAGCACAATCATGGTCATCCTTCTACATGCTTGAGCGAAAACCGAGTTTTGTCATGTTACACTGCCAACAGCACTTCTGGCTCGACAATCACACTTGATCTGACGCAACATGGTTTGAAGCCAAACATGGAAAGAGCCTGCCATGAAATCCAAAATCAAGAATTCCAAACTGTACTCGTGAAACAAATGGCAAGTTCATTGACTAAGGATCCTGGATTTACTGCAGCACTTGCAAATGCAATATCTGGGAAAATTTTTGAAAATTTCTCTGATGTTAGTTTAGACTGATATGAGGGTTTTGGGATTATTATTTCATGTTACAAGAGAACTTGATCTTATTGAGGCAACATTGAAAGGTGAAGTTTTTGCAATAGGATTATGATTCCGGTGTGTTTATTTTAGTTGTATCAAGATCAATAGATTGAAATTTACTATTTTAGTGGCATAATATTGATTGCCTCTGTCGAATGTGCAGGCCACATAAATAATATTGTAAATCATAAGGTAGTGTATGTTTATTCGTGTTTTACTACCCAAAAATCATAAGGTAGTGTATGTTTATTTAAAAAAGAATGGAGCTAAATAAATATTGTTCATAGAAAACTCCTACCGTAACATATTTACAAATAGTTTTTGGTACCTTCAATCTAGCAGTCCTATGTAGCATGGTTCCTTTAATATAACTCTTTTGAGGAAACGAGGATGAACTTATTTTGGACACACCTCCGTACCAAAAGAAAGAAGAGATCATGTCTTCAATTCATACCTAATAAGCTGGTTCCCCATAATGATCATATATTGTTCTCTGATCGAGAGTCTGTTCTATATCACACGACCATATCCTATGTTATTTTGCAATTTCGCGAGGGTAATGAATTTTATACTGTTAAGAATTGGCATACCAAAACTGCTCAATCAAAATCACACTAAGTGCGCGGATGTATATACCCACCAACACACGCAAATGGTAATGCCACAAAACTTTTATAACAGTTTGTGTACGATATAACATGTCCAAAGTTGAACCATTTATTTTAAGGACCTTTCTCCCAAAGCATCGCGTATATAAGCTTAAGACAACAAACATATATATTTATCTTAATGAAACAACTTATTTTAAGCCTAAGTAATTATTTTCACCTCCCCTCCCCCCCCCCCAAACCACTAAACAGACACACGTACACAGTTTAAATAGTACTAAAGATAATTTAATGTAATTTGTATCATTGTACTAACATGTTAAATTGTTATGCTTACATAAAAAGGATAAAAAGAACACAGCTAAGGAAAGAATTGCATGCTCTGTATCAGCTGTCAAAAGCCAATAATCATTGCATTTCTATAATTGCTGCATCTACTGAAAAAAAAAAAAGAATGATACAAGTATTATGCATAATCTGGCATGAAATGTTTCAGGAAGCTGATCGGTTGCGAGTCTTGAGGAGCAATATCATCAAAAGGCACATAATATCTATCCTTGTTATAAACATGGCACGTCGTCATTATGGTCTTCATTAGTCGCCAATTCCAGTTCGCTTCATTTAAATACTAGGACAAAAAAGTACAAAATAGATTAATCAGCATGGTTTTCTATTATAATTTAAAATATTTTACATAAGATATGTTATGACTAAGGCTTCGCTCCAGAAGGAGAGAGTGGGAGCGAAGGGAAGGGAGGAGAGTTCGGATAGAGGGAGAGAATAGACGGAAAGGGAGGAGACCAGAGAGACAGATAGAGGGAGAAATCGGTTACTTCCAAAATCGGAGAGTACCGAGTCCCTTCCCTTCGCTCCGACTCTCTCCTTCTGGAGCGAAGCCTAAGAGAATGACCAAGTTAAGTTCTGGGAGTTCTTGAACATTTAATAATACCCCAAAAAAATTAATCATCAGAATGTTATTCAAGATTGAAGGTGCCAAATACTGATAATAGCAGGGGCATTTCTCTAATTCTAGAAATACTCGTAATGACATCTTGTTTGCATTTTTTTTGTGAAAATCCAGGGTTTCTTCGCTTTTTTTCTTTGTGTTGCAGAATTCATATGAAATACCAGCTTTGACAAGACAAAAATTATGAAGAGCACTGTGTATGCATGACCAAATAAAGCAAGTTCACATGTTCCAAGTGGAAATGGAAAGAAAAGGCTGCGAAAAAAAATGGCAAAAAAGGACATCTATTTTGAATTGTCAGCAAAAGTGACAGACCTTTCCCCAGTTTTGTTGGAGCGACTCGTAAGCAGCACGAAGGTTGTAACTTGGTATTCTTGGAGAAACATGGTGAGGGATGTGCACATTGATATCATGGCATAGAATTTCTATCCTGTAAACAAAGATTGAATATTTATAAGCATAAAAGACAATGATGGTAAAATTCCAAAAGAAGCCATCAAAAGGGAAGTCGTTCTCCAAACCAGATCAAGTTTAAGTATAAACAGAACCTGAATCCAGTCAGGATCCAGTGTCTCTAAATAATTGATTTCCTTCTGAAATTTGCAAAGAATCCTATTAAAATACTAAACTATTAACAGGCTTGTTAAAGAGAGTTGAAAAAAGTAAAAAAAAAAAAGAAAAAGAAAACGTAAGAGCCTTTATTTTTAGTTAGCCACTAACACCAGTAGACAGTAGTACAATTTTTTTAAGCAATAAGATTAACTATGGAACAATAAGAAACTTAAATACACAAGAATTAATAAAACTTCTGTGAAAGATTTGGTAGTGTAATAAGGTAAGAAATTACTATTACAAATGGTCACACCTCACATTTCTTTTAAATCTTTTAAAATGTCTACGACATAATTTTGACTATGCTTGATTTTGCTATTGTATTATACTTAGTCCATCAACTTGTGCATGAGAACAATGGTATTGCATGCTAATTCGAAAAAAATAATAATAATAATAATAGACTCTTTCTTATAGTATCGGACATAATTTTCATTATGCTTGATTTTGCTATTGTATTAAACTTAGTCCATCAACAGAACATGCAATTCTTTGCTATAATCACAATGCAGGGCCTTGTTTCTGTGATTTCATGAATGAGGTTTTTCAAATTCCTTTTTTCTATTGTTTCTAGATTGCTCAATTGAATTTACTAGAGGACACCTTCGAACTTATTTGGTGCTTAACCATTGATATAAGACCAAATAGATCCATATAAAGTCACCAAAATGTCGACCCTCTTTGTGAATACTGATATACAATGTACCAAAAGAAAATTTGCAAATTTTCAGTCATCAATTTACTTCCAATTTCTATCCCCATATCAGTCCATTAGTACACTAAATTACATTTAACTGAAGAAAGTGAGAAACCATATGGGACCTATTCTGTAGAGGTGATTAAAAATTAAATCCAAGCAGACAGATACAATGGTCGGAGTATATAGAATGTACTCTCTGAACAAGTATGATTGTGTTGTACAGGTTTGATGCTGCCATTACTAAGAATAGACATCCTACACAAAGTAAGAAACATCATACCAGCGTGGGTAATTACAGTGGATGGTACCACCAAGCTGTGCTTGGGCTGCATTCCATTCTTCAGCATGTTTGAAAGGTATGTGTGGAGCAGTGTGATGTACCATTGTAAAGGTACTCATCTATATGAAAGGACAAAACAAAAAAAAAAAATTGCTTTAATACATTGGCACTTGGAACAAAGGTCAAGGACCTAATATAAGTAAATGATGACCAATAGTGTACTTACTAGTTGAGCAATTAAACACCCAGAAAAAAGAAATGTGGGGTGTGAGAGAGAGAGACAGACAGACAGACAGACAGAAATTGAGGCTATTTGCAACTTACTGACGAACAGAGAGACAGCTAATGTGGTTAGCACTTGGTTAAAACCTAAAAGAGCTTACCCAAAAGTGGTACCCGAGCCATGGCATGAGCCAGAACTTGAACCAACCAACTATACCCGACTTGAAAATAATCAAGGGCCATCCTATTGCCATAAAAGCAAATACACACGCCAAGCTTATCTTTACTCTTCCAATCTCATTTGGTCTGAACTTTTTCAGGTCAAAATGCCACAGCAACCTTGCAAAAAAAGTTGAATATTTTAAACATCGCATATTATTGCGCCATATTCAAAAGACCAAACCTTCGCTGAGTAACCAACTAATACCAATTTCTGAGATATATGTAGTTGAGACCTAATTATAGATTGCTGTGATGTTTAGTACATATTCTTTAATTGTTGACTATTTTGCCCTTAACTTTATGATTATTCATTTATCAAGTACAATTACAATTAAGTTGAGCAAACTGAACTTATCTATAGGTTACTGGGTTCGATGAACAACTTTGGTGCAAATTGACTATTTTGTTTGATTTGAAGACTTTCCACTTGTTTTACATGATGGGTACTTGTTTCAACTAAAAGTACAAGAAAAATAACTTGATAGTAGGTTTAAACTATTGGTCTCAGTTTGCAAAACCACTATATACACACAAAGCAGTAACGGAAACAAATGAAGGTGAGTCCAGCATGAAGCCCCAAGAAAAAATTAATCATTTAAACCTCAGAATATTCCAACTTCTCAAAAAATGTTATATTTTTACATTACCAATGTGCAATAGACATCCATGGCCTGAATGGGCCATAACCAAAGATAATAGCCTTCCTTAGAGTTGTTGATGATTCAAACTCCTCTTCCCAAACTGGGTGCCATGCAGTATCTTCTGATAACCTAGGGTTCAAAGAGACAAGACCATTATGTCATCTAAATAAATAGCAGAAGCACATATCAGACCAGATTTCACAAAAGTAGCTGGTTTGGAGGGGAATGTATTGGAGACATTGCACCTTCAAGTCCAACCAGCCAACTCAAGGATAGAATATGGTTAATTTTAGGTGTTCTAGTTTTTGCTGGCAAAATATATGGGGTTATTGTACGACCTGACCAGATACATATGAGAGTAAGCCACAATATACCTAAAACAAAATTGACCCACAGCATGACAAGATCCAACATGAATTATCTACAACCTGAAATTAACCTGACCCAATTTGATCTAACCTGAATTACAGTGTGATAGTGAAAAAGGGAAGCAAGAGCAATAATGAAAAAAGAAGGATAGTGTAAAGAGATGAACCTACATGTTTGTCTTTGCATGGTGTCTATCATGCTTAAACCTCCATGGTTCATAAGGATATATTAGGGGCAAAAAAGCTAGCGTACCAACTATATCCTCCAACAATTTATTCTTCGAAAATGATTTATGAGCACAGTCATGACCTATGACAAAGAACTTCAAAAAAGCCACAAAAATTTATCTTAAATAGGTAAAACACATGAGAATAAGTGTACCGGAGATATAGAAGTCGGTATATTGTTAAGCAAGGATTACCAATACCAGCCTGTGTAATACCCAATTTGAAGGTTTTCATTTCGGGAAATTCAGACTTAACATATTGTTAAGCATGAATTATAATTTAAACGATGCATATAGCACAAAAGAAAAATTTTGTAAATTACATTCTAAATAATTATACATGAGACCTAGTAGGAAGTTTTAGTCATTTCTTGATTCCTCATAAGATCCCTCCCTTTTTTTTTTTTGGCTTCCTTTTTCTTGTCCTTTTCCTCGAAGGTGTTTGTGGTAATTATTATTTATTCATTACTTCTTATTGTTACTCCTTTGGGGGGACTTTGCATACAAAACAAAAAACAAGCATAACTAACCGCATTTGTGCAGGGACAGAAGATAGACATCAATACAATGGAAAACAAGTTAATACTCAACAGGCTTACAAAGGTGGTGTCAAAGTTCTGGTTGGTATTTCATAATGAGGTTAAGAGGAAACGAGACTAACCCCAGTTACAGCTGTACCAGTCCATGCCCAAGCTAAGGGAAGCAGGTACCACGGAGCCTTTGAAATGAAGAACAATCCGAGGGCATAAGAAGAGGCTGATATCAAAACTGATTTCCAGGCCTTTACGTCATCTATTTCAAAAACCTTCAAACAGACAATTTAATGTCTCCATGTCATGGTCAACGCCACAAAAAACAAGTCAGATACTTGGTAGACCCAAGCAAATGTTATGCGGGTTCCCCCAAAACATAAGCCGAAACTTCAGAAACAGTGACCTTTCAAAGTGCACCAAAAGAAACTCTCTATAAATTACTTTGGCAAAACTAAATAAAAGGACCTAAGTCATTGACAAGGTTTCCTGTCCCATCACTAATCAACAACATCATAAAATAATAAAATACTAAGCATCACCAAAAGCAAGGATTGGTGCATGCAATTTCTTGATATTTTAGGCAATTAATGCACCACATTTTACCATGCTGTTCATCGACTAAACATCAGATAGATCGCCAAAAAAGCATCTAATCCTTGCTAAACTAAATGCTGGTTGAAGGTTGTTCAAAATAAGAATTTGTACCAGTAAGAACCAGTAACTGAGTAATATAAAGAATATCTCAGCACCTTTTTAGGGAGAGTATCCATGATGTCTTTAAGGGTCACATTGTCAGGCACAGGATCGCCAATTTGCGTGAATCCATACATTTCACACATCTTCCTCTTTTGTTCTTCATTACTATCATTTGGCGAAAGCAATGTATTTTGCTCCTCATTATCTGACGAAACCAGAGTAGTGGCGGGGACCACAGCAGCTGTGAGAAATAGACTTGGGTTTTTCTCAAATCTTCTCCTCGGGCAAAACAAACCTGTTCAAAATTAGAAATTAAGGAATTTCGCAGATGGAAATAAACTGAAGCAAAAGATGCAGCAACATACTGTAATAATAATTATTATAAAGGTATATACCTTGAGGAAGTGAAATTATGGCCCTGGTGCTATGTAGGGATGGTAATCCTCTAGGAAGAGCCTGACAACAACAATAACAATAACAATAAGAGGGAAAATTAAAAAAATTAAAGAAAAAGAAAAAGAAATTGAGTACCTCCAAGCGGAGGATGGGGTTTGAGAATCTCAGAGCCATTCTCTCCCTCTCTTAGACTCTTAGTTGAGAAGAGAAGAGGAGAGTTGGCAGTGGCCAGTGGAGAAAGAAACAAAACAATGCTCGATTGGTCGCTGCTTCGGAGCCACAAACAACGGTGAGGTGCAAAATAAATGATAAAAATCCACCCCTTTCTTTTCTTTCTTTTCTTTTCTTTTCTCTGATGGGAACCAGTCAGAGCTCTTTCTAGCCGTGCGATTCTCATCTTACACTTAATCATGGTCCATTGCTCCAAGCACCTTCTTTTTTGGTGGGCGCCGCTTTACCCAAATTAAAGAATTGGTGTGCTGCGTGCACACGGTCTTACACTTACAACCTTTTTGGACTCACTCTGCAATTTTTCTTTAAATAACGCCGATTTTTAAATATTTTTGGCTATTTAAGGAGTAATTTTTTTTAAGATAATCATGTAACTTTATAATTGAAATCAACTTGATGCATTAAAATTTCTAACAGCAAATTAGAGTATCCAAATTTTTATTTTTATTTTTATTATAGTTATATGTGGATCTTTTGATCTATTTATTCAGTGTTATTTCAGTTAGTTATCACATCAAATTTATCAAATGATAATATATTGAAGTCATTTTTAATTATATATTTTTCCTTTAATTTACTTTAAAAATGAAAAATGTTTTGTGGAAAAATTACAACACGGATTTTGTATACCCTTCAATTATAAAATAAGCTCTTAAATCTTGTTTGTGTATCGAAGGACTATCAATATTGGGATCCGGATCCTCTGGACTTCTCCAAAAAGAAAACCACTTGACTTTCTTGTATCTGAACCGTCCGATCTAAATGGACGGACGGATGTGAACAGACTAGAGTTCCGTCCAAAAAATAAAAAAAAAAGAAAATTGCGTATACGGAATGCAAATTCGTATCTGTCCCCTTCCGTCCAGACCAACCATCGTCACGTTCAGCCTCCGAACCCACTCCCTTGACTCCTCTGCCACTTCCGCCGCCACCGGAGACGCCGTCGATGTCGCCTCCACGTCCTCCCTCGATGCGATGGGACCCAACAGCGACAGCTCACCTCAGACCTCTAACCCTAACCAGATATTTTTGTTTGGGTTTGTGATTTCTATCTTCAACACGCTTCTAAGATCACCTTTATTAAGTATAGGATTTCGTCTTCTAATATTTATTACGAATTACTTTTGATCAGGTCTTAATTTCTAACATAATTATCAAATTTTGATGCTTTTAGGAATGATGGGATAGAGGATCAATATAGTATGTTAGTTGAGTTTGATGATCAGATTGCAGCTGATCGATTCTGTCTTGAACTCAACTGCTGGAGATTTCGCTTTTCAGATGTTGTACACTTTTACTTGGTCTACACTTTCGGAAGAACACAGTAGCAATGAATTGTTTTCTTTACTACCCTAGTACTAGCCTAGAACAATCTCTTTTTCAGCTGTTGTGTTTAGCATTTCCAAAGCTTGGTATATGGTATTACTGGTACAGCAGTTCATGCTTTTTATTTATAATTTATTTCTTTCTTCTTTCTACCTTCTTCTCAACGCATCCAAACGGTGCCTAGAAGCAAAAAACTATTTACCTGTATCAAGAGATTTAGGCATTCAAAAACCTTACATTAGAAACCTTAAATAGTGAACTATTTTTTAAAAGAAAAAACAACAATCATGGACTTCAACAATAAACTAATTATAAAATAGAAGACAACAATAATTGGTTAACGATTGAGGAGTAATTGGGTGAAGGTGGTGGCTTGGTGAAAGACGATTTGGTGCTAAATATTTTGTCGAACAGTTTGTGTGCACGTGTTGTATGCTTGTAATGAGTTATGAACTTCTGATTGAAACAACAATTAAGAAGCAGTTTCAGCTTTTAACATATCTGAGCTTGCTAGAAACAGTAATCCTTGTTTAGCTAAGCACAGAAGAAATTACAGGGAGAAGAAAATCATACGAGGGGATAGTAATGGAGGCGGAGGAGGAGGCAACGACGGCGTAGGAGGCGCAAGGTTACGGCAAAGATGGACGATGCCTCGAACGATCAGGAATCTCTGGTTAAGGCTAGAGGTCTGAGGTGAGCTGTGGCTGCTAGGTCCCACAGCATCGATGGAGGAGGTGGAGGCGACATCAACGGCGTCTCCAGTGGTGGCAGAAGCGGAGGAGTCAAAGGAGTGGATTCGGAGGCTAAACATGACGATGGTTGGTCTGGATGGAGGGGACATACGAATTCGTATTCCGTATACGCCTTTTTTTTTTTTGACGAAACTCTGGTCTGTTCACATCCGTCCGTCCATTTAGATCGGACGGTTCAGATACGAGGAAGTCCAGTGGTCTTCTTTTGGAGAAGTCCAGAGGATCCGGATCCATCAAGATGTGCCAAACAAAATTTTAATTTTTGAAGTAGGGACATTGTATACCAGGGTAAATTCGGCCATTTGGGCCTATAAATTTTGTAAAGATTTGAAAAAATTGTAACGGTCTCGCGGGTAAAATGCTACAGAATCCATAAAATTTTGAATCCAGAATCACAAAAGTACGGAGTACGGATATCTCGGAGTGGAGGGCTTGAAGTTTGTTAATGTCTCAAGTTGTTCCGGATCTGCCGACTCAATGGGCTTAACTCCATGTGGCCTAAGCATAAAAAGTGCGGTAAGTGATAAAATGATAAGTTGATAACGTATGCATTTTTTTTTTGTCATGCATATTTCCCCAACTTGGTTTTTTTTTTTTTTTTTGAATATTCCCAACTTGGTAAACATATCGCATGTGCATTGTTTGATCAATTTGTACAACCCTACTCAGCAGTATACTTTGATACTATATTAGTTGCTAAAGATGAAAAATCCGTGTTGGATATACTTTGATACTATTAACTATTAAAGTTGAACTATCTGTATTGGATAGTACAACCGGAATAAACAATGTAGGATAATTAGTTTTTGTTCATCTTATTTTCTCTCGATCAAGAAAGCAACTCAGGCCCATTAAATAGCCTTATCTAGTATCTCTAAAAAGAAAGCAACTCAGGCGTTGCAATTTACTGCAAAACAGAAACACCAGCAGCACCTTTTTTTTTTGTGCAATTTACTACAAATTAATTTCTTTTCGTTCAAAAAAAAAGTAAACTATATATTTAAAAAAAATTAAAGTATAGTACAATTTTTAATGCCTAAAACAATATACACACACACACTGGGTTTGGACGAAATTTTGTTGGGAAAACAAATATATATCATTCACCTTCAAAATTCTAATTTTTAGTACCTTAAAAAGATGGGAGTTGCTAGTGTCAAACATATAGGACACGTACACTTGTCCAATGCGATGGAATTTTAATTTTTAAAATTAGAATGGCCGATCCAAACCGCTCAAATTGGTCTGTGTTATAAAATCTTCATGGAGACTAAATTTTATATTTTTTCATATTTTTTTTACTATTTTTTTGGAATTTTTCAATATGCTCAATCTAAAAAGTTCTGAACCCTTCAATTTTGAAAATTCGAAAAAAATAGTTAGAAAATATGAAAAAATATTAAATTTGATTATCAAAGATATTTTAATATAGAGATCATATTGAGCGGTTTGGATCGACCGTTTAAAATTTTAATGTGCTACGTTTGGATCGTGTTTGACGTCCTATATGTTTGATTCTAGCATTACTCTAAAAAGATACCAGTTAGGCGTGACTTGCAATGTTTATCATTTAAGCGTTTATTAATTATCTGGAGAAATTTTGTTGGGCGCTGCTTCCTGCACGGCTTAAATTAGCAAAACACACTATAATTTTACATATGACGAAAATACCCTCGTCTCTTAGCCATTGAAGCGTGCATCTCTCGTTCTTCCCTGTGAAACCGTCTGTCCCTTTCTTGGCTCTCGAGTCTCGATCGAGTCTCTTTTGGTCCCTCAATCTCTCTTAAGAGGAGCAAGGGCGCTGGCTCAGTCGCTCTAATAGGTCCAGTTAAATTGGCGTTTGAAACTAGTGTGTGGAAGTGGAAAGCTTTTAAGATTGATTTGACCTCAATATCAACCTCTCTATTGAGGAGCCTTAAAGCTTCTGGCTCAATAACAGGAGATTGGTGCAGCACTGTATACCAGAAAAAGTACTATCGCCGTAGACAATTGAGATAGACAGGTTCGAATTCGAATTGCAGGGGGAGAAGAACTGCTTTTACCTGAAGCGTGTCAGAGACCAGAGAAGAGTGTTTCTGTCCTTTCTTAAAACTTTTTAACGTGTTTTGCTAATGTGAACCGTGCGATTAGCATTTCCCTCTGAACGGTCGATGCAAAGTCATTTAATGTGATGTGGATGTCAAAATTCAGAAGGCCCTAAACTGATACATCATGAAATACTTTCAACTAATTTCTCTTTCTATATTTTAAAATTTTGCTCTAAATAATAAAAATAAAAAAATTGGATTCTAAAAGACATCTTTCAAAAAAGTAAAAAGAAAATATTTAGAAAATTTTACCAACTATAAAATTTTGTATTTCCATAAAATTGAATGTTTAAATGACATTGAAAGCGACACTGATCGATGATTTCAAAGTTGAAAATTGAGACCTACATAGAAGCAAAGTGATCGAAACATTTTACTTCATAGAATATCATAAGCTAACTTAGACAAAATTATGGGATTCTAATTTGCAATTAAAAAACAATGCATAATACTTTTTGAAGTATCATCATAGTATTTAGTTTGAAATAGAATCAAATACATCTCGCGTACGTATAGTACAAGGGGCCGTTTGGATCGCTTAAGAATAAAGAATAACTTCTTCTTTAGACAGAAATTTATTCTTAATCATTCAAACTCTTCACAAAATTACACACTTTCCAATATTTTTCGTTTAAGAATAAACTATTTCTCTTGTTCCTAAGAGATTCAAACGGCCCCTAAACATTTGGGATGAAAATATATATATATATATATATATATATATATATATATATTCTACAATTCAACTAGAAAGTCATAGTAGATTTAAACGCCCTCCACGTAGCGCCCCAACCATAATTGATCCTACCACTATCCCTCAATACCAAACCTTGGAAAACCCACAAAAAGGCAACAAAAGCCATACGTTATCTAACAAAAACAAACTTAACGAACGACACTTGATGGGTCAACAGCCAAATCCCTTGCGCCATCATTTCTTCTTTTTCAAAATAATAACGTATGATTTTCAAAGGCAGAGGATCCAAGTATTGATTTATGACGCTTTACTTCTTCAATTGTTTGCTTGAAACAAGACGACAGAATTGGAGGAGTAATTGCTATAAGGGTGCGTTTGGATAGGTGTGGGAAGAAGGAAAGAAATGGGAAGAAGTATTGAAAAGTGTGTAACTTTGTGAAAAGTTTAAATTGTTTATAATTTTTTTTTCTTCTTCTTTCTTTTTTTTCTTCTTTCTTCCAACGATCCAAACGCACCCTAAAATAACAAAACTTTTTCTTTATTTCGGTATACTCTATGCCTTTCAATTGACATGATTAAGATTATGATAGCACAATTAATAATTAATGATGATAATGCACCGAACCGCGCGTTGAGCCGTAGAATTTATCAATAACATTCGGCAATATTTAATATCTTGACTGGTAAAGACCATATTAATAAATTAATAAAATAAAAGAAACATTAATTGCTAGATATGCCTTAATATTATTGAGCAGTTTTGAACTTTAAGGGCCCAACAATTTTTTGAAGCAAAAAGAAGCAACCGTTAATTTTGTTCTAAAAAGGTTGGCATTATTAATTTTTAATATAATCTTTTCTTTTTTATATATGGTATATTCTGATTATATTTTGATTTTAGTTTATTATCCCCACCAAGGAGATACTATTTAATTTCTTTTTCTGTTATCATAAGTTTTTTGTTATATATATTGTACGTTTTGATTCGTACTTTATAAAACCCTATTTTATTAAAAGTACATTTTTGCTCATTTTTCATATTAATTGTTATAGTATTTGTATATATAGCATTTCTGTTTCCAGTAAGTTGTCATTCCCGTCATCCAATTCTCCATTTTCCTCTCCCTGGCGCTCTTTTTCTGTGTTTCTTCTATCTCTTTCTTTTTTTTTTCCCTTCGTTTCTCTCCTCCTTCCCCTCACTTCCACTTTTCTCCCCCCCCCCCACCTCACATCCGCTACCCTCCTTTGCCTCACTGCCTCCTCTCCTCTGCCTCATTTTTCGTCTCATTTCTCTGTCTAGCCTCCTCCCATCTCCTACGCTGCCTTATGCCTCTCCTCTCTTATGCCACCCTCCGTCTCTCCTTTTTCCCTATCATCTCCACCTCTTTCCCCTACCTTTGTCTCATTTTTCTTTCGCCTCCAATATGTGAACTCTATCTTGCTTTCTCAAAATGAACATATATAGCAATAAATGTACATATACAAAAATAATATGAACAAAGAATCAAAGTGTACATATATAACAAACAAATTGAATAAATATAACAATCAAAGTAGACTCATACAAAAGATAAAAGTGAACATATATACATACAAAAGTGAACATATAAGCACATTAAGTAGACCTTTATTATTACTGACTTAGCATATATTAGGATACTTTCTTGTTGTACTTAGTGAACAGTGACACCTTGTTTTACTTAGATATTAGATACTCCCTTGTTGTATTTAAGTGAATAGTTTATTAAATTTTCCCTTAGCAATACTAATTAAGTAAACATTATATACTCTTTTGTTATAATAAATTAAACACTCGTGCTTATTAAATAATTCCTTAATATTACTGACTATTAGAGAATATAAAAATTATTTAAGAGAAAAAAAAGCGAACATACAAAAGAGAATGAAAAAAGAAACATCAAAAAGAAAGAGGTAGAGGAGAGGAGGAGAGGGCACTGAAGGAGGGGAGCGAAAGGTAGATGCGGAAATATGGAATGAAGGGAAGGGAGAAACAAGAGGGTAGACGCGGAAGGAAAAAAAGAAAAAAGAAAAAAGAAAAAGAGGAAACGCTTCCTAGATAACAATTAATAATTGTTTCACTAATTAATATGTCCAAAAAAAGATTTACCACTTACGTGGTGATTTTTAGAATTTTCAACCAAACCTATACTTGTATTTTTTTTTCAATTTTATTATTCTACATTTGAAGTTATCATTCCGGAGTTTACTGCCTGACAATGCATGCGCTAATATTTTTCTTAGACATTATTTGTCTTATTGAAGGAGCAAAGAGCGCAACAGAGTAACAGCGGAAGTAGCTTTCAAGCAAACAATTAACAAATCAAAACTCTTAGCATAATTCCCCACGATTCGAACCCTAGTATTCATGCATCCTGTCTCCATTTAATTATCCTTATCATCTACTTCGGTTAAAACGAAATAAAGTTGCGTGCATACGGTTTCACTCGCAAAGGAAAAAACCAAAATGGAAACGAAATCAGAAACAAGGAAGGTGCCTGTGGTTTCTACTAGAAAAAAACAAGGGTGATTTAGATTTATGTCATTACAAATATTTAAAATTAGAGATATGCCACCACTAAACGACAAATTATTATTTTGCCACTGTAAAATAATAGAAATTAGTTTTTTGCCATCGAACAATTATATGACAATTTTATCCTTTTACATATGACACTATAAAACTTAAAAATTAGTAATATGCCATCACAAAAGATACAATTGGTTTTATGCCATTATAAATCATTAACGGTTAGTTTTATATCATTGCAAAATAATAAAATTATTTTATGCCACCGGTGCATAAAAATAATGGCATAGATCTTATTAGTCATCTAACATTGGTATCTAATTTTCAAATAAAAAAATTTTAAGTTTTAAAGATTTATTTGCAAATTTTTGTTTTCACGTAAATAATTATGGACCTTCAACTATACTGCTAATTGGAGACGGATTATGAACATTTTCTTCTTTAATTGAGGATCGTCCTTTGATTAGCGTATTTTTTTTCCGAGCGTTGTCTGCGTTCTTTTTAGGGTTTGTTTTTAATGGGGTAATTTAGTCATTAGAAAAAATTATTGACATTTTTGGTAATGGCATTTTTATTATTTAGAATTTTTTTAGAGAAATAGTGGTATAAAACTAATTCTAGCAATTCTACAATGGCATAAATATAATTAACAATTTAAAAATGGCTTTTTCCTAATTATCAAAATTCACAGTGGCATGAAACTAATTATCTCAAAAAACAAATTATAAAGAAAGTGAAACTTTTTTTGAAATTTGATTTGTCCTTTTAGAGCTAATTCTGATTTTTATAATTGAGTATTCCATCAATGTTTTTTTTTAAAATCCATGTCAATGATTGTTAAGTATTTTTTTAATTGAAAATATACAGTGATTTAACAAATTAAAACAAATTAATTTTTAAGATTCAATAAGGGACGACCTTATACAGATCTACGAGAAAAACATAAGTTAGTTAACCTCGGCAAAAACATTCCATAAAATAAAGAAAGAAAAAAACTAACTTGAGTAGGTTAATAGAGTTTATGTAATTATATCTATTGTAATAAAAATGCTGCTAGTGGATATATAATGAGCAAGTTCATTGTGCATCGTAACACATATAGGGCCTGTATCATGATGTTTTTTTTTAAAAAAAAATTGTAAATCTAGTTGAACCAATCCAATCTACAGATTGAAATCTTGTATCAAAACCAAATTTTACATTTTTTTAATTTTTTATTATTTTTTCAGTTTTCTTAAAACATATTATTTTGGAATATTCTTGGTATAGTTTGTTTCTAAAAATGACCAGTTTTAAAATATTAAAAAAAATAGTAAAAAAAATAAAAAAATGTAAAATTTGGATTTTCCATAAGATTTCAATTTGCAAAAAATACCGACAAAAAAACATCATGAAGCATTGGGTCTCCTATGCATTATGAACTATCTCGATATATAATTATTCATGTAATTGAAGCATACAATTAAAAATTAAACAGTTCATATTAGATTTTAAAAATTTAGTCAAAGCTTTATAATGCAATGCAGACAGTTCGTTTTTTTAATTGGACAATGAGGATCAGTGCTTTATGAATGAACGGTAACTATATATATGGTGGATTAAAATTTCTAATCATACCTAAATCATGATCAATCATATTTATTTATGTTAGAGTTATGTCCTAGAAGTCAATGATTTAATGACTTAAATATTAGTTTATGTTTTGGATGATATTTTATCATCTGTTCCTAGGTTTATTATTGACAGATCATTCAGGTTGAGGATCTGAATTGTAGATCTCTGTGGATCATTCTTTAGAATGACAATAATAAATCTAAACGGTCCATAATCTTGATAATTAACAAGGAACATTAATTATCATATAAGATTAGTATGCAAGTTAAGTGATGATTAAGTTCTACAAATCATAGGTAAAGAGTTACCAACTTAATTGCATATGTATATGTTATGGAACATAGTACAGGACTTGACCCAACGAAATAAACATATGGATTGTGTTATGTGTCATTGTTTATTTCGTTATGATTTTGGTTCTAAGTTTGAGATGATAATCTTTTCCACATGAGGATAGGTTCTATAAATCTCGTCTACCGCTGATTCCCGTTAAGGGCTGCTATACGGACTTGATTTACGTTCTCTTGAATTGTGCGGGGAAAAGCTAATCATCAAGAAAACCGTATGTCCCTCATTAATTCACTTAGTGAGTGACGATATCTGTTTGGGCCCCTTGATGGAGTTGGATCGTATGCGCGCAACTAAGCGATCAACTCTAGATCAAGAAACGTATAATCTGCAAGAATGACACATTCCTATCTTGGATTATACGATGATATCGTGAGACATAAGAATCAAAATAGAGAAACATAATTATTCTCTTATGCAGGATTGAAATATTGTAGCAGTACACTATTTGTGCGAATTGGGAATCATAACGTGTTGCTAGATACCGCTTATGATTATTGGAATTAAATAGCGATTTAATTCCATGTCCAACTTAGCACAAATCCTCAAAGGGTCACACAAAATAGAGATTTGACCAAGACAGTGCATTATTTATTTATTCGCAATAGTTCGTATTGCGGAAATATGATAAGATGATTAATTAATTATATACCGTTATAATTAATTAAGTCAAATGGATCATATTGAAATAAATTAATGTATTAGCTAATCCTAGAATAATTATTAATTAGTTAATAATTATTTTAGCTCGACACAATTTAATATAAATAGTTATATTAATTTATTGGGCCAATATTTATGTATTAAATGTATAGCCCAATTGAAGAGCATTTGGAGTAGGTTCTAATTATATGAATTAGAGGCCTAAACAATTGAGATGAGAGGCCCAAAAGCCCATTATAGGACCAGCCATATAGGGTGGTAGGTATGTGGCATTCTTGTAAATAGATGGTAGGAGGTAGGTAGGGTTTGTGCACTATATAAGGAGGTGTATAGTAGCAAAATCCAACCTTCCCTCTTCCCTTCTCCTAGCCGCCACCTCCTTCTTCCCCATGAGGCCGGCGCCACTCTCTCCTCCTCTCCTCCATTTGCTCATGTGTTGAGCTACAACTCTCCACCAAAATCAAATAGGTTGATTCTTGAAGAGGGTTGATCCTTAGGATTAGCTTTGTTCTAATCGAATCGCTAGCACGAATCGATTTAGACCTTGGTTAATCTCTAGGTGGACTCGAGGCGATTTGGAGAAGAAGGAGAAGCACCCCATCGATTCCCATGCCGTAGGATCGAGCCCCGCGAATACGATTTCGCGGGAGGTATAATTTCCACCTATCTCTTTGTGTCTATTGCTTAAAGTACTAGATCCCTTTGTTGCTTGTGTTTTAATTGGATTAATTAAAGGGTAATTAGTCACAAAATTAAAATTGGGCAATTTCCGAACAGTGGTATCAGAGCACATGGTCGTACTTAAGCTATTTTGACACTTAATTAAGAGAAATTGGCTAATTAACGGATTAGTAGAGATGATGCGTTTGTTTGCTGTCTGGAAATGGTATTTTCTGTGTTATTTCGCATTTTTCGATGTGATATGTTCTCTAGAAGATCTTTCCATCTACATGAAAGTTGTAGATCTTTGGATTGTGATTCTTTGGGCGTTGGATTCACATTTTTCTGAATTAGTATAGATTTATTGTGAATAAAACGGCGACAGTGCGCAGAACCAGTTTCTGCTCGTACTGTCCTGTTTGAATGGCTTGAAAGATTTATATTTTGAATATAAGTACCAGTGTTCTATGGCTAGAAATAAAGAGGACTTGAAGCTCTTTCTGAGCATGTATAAATTGTTGCATGACTCAGATTAATTTGTGGGTTTTCAAGTATGAAAAAGGAAGATCTTGTCAGATCTAGTTTGTTGAGCAAATCGATTGTTCTAATAAACTGTACCAACTGAGAACTCCTTTAAAAATTCTGTTTAAATGGAGTTGTTTTAATTTGAGTTAGGATTCCAGGAAAATTAATTTCATAATTTTTCGTGGAAGTTTGGACCTTCAACTAGGTTAAAACATTTCGATCGACAGTCTGTTCCAGTACAGAATTTGTTGATTGTTTAGCATGTAACTTAATATTATTGAACTGAACTTGGTTGTTTTCTTTTCATGAATGGATAGCCTGTAGTCTAAACAAGTTTTTCTATGTATATTGTATATATAAAAACTGGATAGAAGGTGGTCTAACAGACCAAATGGTTGAGAGGATAAACTGAAAATCTCATAACGGTGTTTCGTGCACTTGTAAGAGATTTGTCATTTTTTATTCTCCCAGATGGTTTAAGATCTCTTCTTGAAATTTTTACTGGTAATCACAACTATGATAAGGAGCTTAAGTAATTTATTTGAGAATTTTTGGAGACCGAAAACTGTTGGTTTTATTGGATTCCATTAGTTACGTTTTTTTTAATAAATTACTGTTTTTCTAAGTATTCAAATTAGTTGAAAACAATTAGAAAACTCCTTGTTTGATCTCCTTTCAGTTATGGGATGTTGAAAGAACTTTCTAAATGAATTTAAACAAGTTTTGTTGTTTAAAATTGAGAATTTGTACACGGAATTTACTTATGGCAAACAAATCGCAAAGATGCTTGAAAATCGTTAATTGGAAACAAAGTGCTTGTATGTGCTAACTTTGTTTTGTAGGTGGATAGTGGGTTTAGTATGGCTCAAGACTCAATGCCTTGTGGTTGTATTTGAATGCATGTGTGAATGTTTGTAATGCGGCCTTTGGTGCCATTAATTAATTAATTTGTTGATTAATTTTTTATGTAACTTGTGAGGCTTGCATGCCCCTAAGGTTAGGATGGGAATAGGATGTTTTCACATGTATTTTGTACCTTTATTTTATATAGGATTTAGATCCTTATAGAATTTAGTGGGAGGGACAAGGATTAGATTAGTTTTGCTCCATGGACGATGTGGCGAAACTAATGCAAGCGGGAGCCATACAAACCCACAACTATGAGATGCTTATATGTGATTGCTTGTGATTGCTATGAATTGTCATAGGCTAGGTATGGGTGTATGCTTACACGACCACCAAACAAGTGTCATATGATTGATAGTCCCAACTAAAACTCGATTAAGTTAAATCGCCCTCCTTCTCTCTATCCCCTTCACGCCGATTGTCACTCATGGCGCGGTCCGCCCAAGCGGACGTCATGGTTGCCAATTCGGTAGTCGGGGTGCAAAGAGCTAAGATTTGCAAGGAGCAAATAGTGAGAGGTTACTTTTCGATGGACCCAACTAGAGTTTGGACATCGGGGCGAAGTTTGTAAATATACTTAGATATTCACAAACCAAGAATCATATAGAACGATATGATTGGTTGGAGAACCTACCTTGTCTAATTAAGTAGGGTGACGTGCCATAGCAGGCTCTACTTGATGAAAACCGGGATCTTGGAAAACCAACTACATTTGGGACATTAAATAAATGTAGTGGGAGTTTTATTTGTTATAAATAAAACAATTGCATAAACTAATTGACCTTAAATTGATTTTGTTATAGATGTTAAAATTGTAAATTTTGTTGCGATCAATCTTTGAAAATTAACAAACTCGTTTCTAAAAGGTATTTACTTAAAGAAGTAATACCGATTCCTAAGACACGATCTTAGTGAAGAGAAATTTGAGTATGTCAATTCCCAAAAACTTTTCTCAAACTACCCGAACGTAGCAACGCGGTGATTGATTGACTTTTGGCGAAAAGTTATTCAATAAAGCGTATGGCTAATATCCTCATTTAAATTTTCTAGACCTTTGAATTAGAGAATTCATATGGGCTAGATTTAACTCGTACGCTCTCATCCACTTACTCAAGAAAGTGTTCTTGGAGAAAGTAGATATTAACTCCATCATTTATGATCGAGTATAAAGAGTATGAGTTGACAAAGAGATTCTTCTTTTATAAAAAGATACATGAACGTTTCATTGGCTTACAAATCGAAAGATTTAAGTAGCTAATTGATAACTAGAGATATTGATCTCCGATATCAAGGATTATTGATATTGTCATACGATCTCTTTGGAATTATAAAGGATATAATCTTACCTTCTTCGCACACTTGTTGATGCAAAAGGTAATTGGTTAAGTATTCAAGAAATACTTCACCAAGGTATGAGTTGAAATTTCGAGACTCTCATTTATGACCATACGTCACATGAGATATTTCATTTGCCATTTATGGGAGGCATTTGAAAGGTTGTCCGAAACACCATGATTGCGACGATTAGAAATATTCTAATCCTAAAGTGAATTTGTCGTTCAAATATCTCACTATCTCTAATTTACACTAGTAACTTGATACTAGTTCATATGCTCGCATTTAACGAAAGGTGTTAGCAATGAAGAATAAGAGAATGTTCGAGAGATGTAAAGTAAACTCCGTATAGGAAATGACTTGTTCGTCTAAGTCATTACCATTGAATACGTAGAGTTATCTTTATTAAGAGTTTATTTAGGAATTGAAGGTTGCATACCTTAATCCTAACATCTCACAACGTCTCCATTTCATATTCGATGATGGATGACTATGTTTAGTAAAAGACAAGTTCTTTTATCATGGATTTGTTTATATGATTTCATGCATCTTGATTGAATTTGCTTGAAATAGATAAACAATTTTGAATGACAAATAGGATGTGTAAGACTTGACATAAAGTGTTTGACTTTCATGTTATATTTTACCGCTTAGTCACATAAGTAAACGAGAATCGCATTACGAGAGTCTACGTAACGTAGAGCTCGTAATTCAATTCGATTCCAATCGATTGATATGCGAATCATGTTTGTTAAATGACAAAAGCACCTTGAACCTATGAAGGTTTAAGGACAAGTGAATTAATTAGGACTTATACATATCGATGTATAAAGACCTATAAGTACTTGTGCAATGAAAGGTTGTTGATACTTTACTACTTAACCAACGATCATTGTAGATATTAAAATATCTATTTGATAAGGTATAAGTATGAACCTTTTGACTAGTTCAAAGGAGTTCAAGTGTGAAGTTAAAAAGACCGTTCAAGGAAAAAGAAAAGTCTTACAATTAATCATGGTAAGTAGTTAAGTCATATGATTTGAAATATTATCTAAAGAGTATGAAAGTAGTTTCATAACTCGCTCCATGAGGAATAATATGTCCAAGAATGGAGGTATCGAACAATATTTTGTATAGTTCGATCGGTAATAAATCAAATGGACTTATTCGACTCGTATTAGGGAATTATGTTTGAGGACAATATTGTTTACACTGAATGGTGTTCCATCGAAGTCTATTGAGGAAGATATCTTACGAGATTTTGATCTCTAAGTATAATGCTTCTTAAGATTTGGTGTTGAGAAGCTTACTTCAAGTATTGTTGACTTGTAAGCTTAAACCAAATAAGACACTATATATTTGCAGGATGCTTTATATTAAAAGGCACTACTTCCACGAATATGATTAGAAGTAGTGGGAGTAAAGTGAGCATTAAAATAGTTTATGCGTCACTACAAAAAGTACTCTTATGGGAAACTTGTCACTCCATACATGGTACTTAGTGGGAGTTGAGCGAAACTTCATTCACAAGTTGTTTTGAAAGAAGTTTAATAGTACGCTCCTTCCAATGAGGACTTAACCATCTCACGAGTTGATGATGATTCGAGAAACTCATGGAATATATGAGGAGTCAAGAACTCGTTCAACAAATCGTTGTGGAAGAAGTTCATGAACCTCAAGTACCAATCCTACAAAAGATCAACGAGAGTTGATTTCCTAAGCCGTTTGGTGCATAGGTTGTCACAACATTCTCGTACTTAGCATATGAGAATCCGTTGATAAACAAAGAAACGATGGAAGAATCCGATTCCACATATATGGTTTGAATTCATATGATCTTTAAAGAGCAATCCATGTATAACAACAAGGTATAGACCTTGGTTGATGTTCATGAAGGAGCAATCCATCAAGAACGTTTAGATCTTCAAAAGGAAAGATCGACTTGGATAACAAATCGACTTGGATAACAAATCGACTATGTACAAAGCGCGGCTTCTCGCTTGTAGCTATGTCTAAGTCGATGGCTAGTTGACTACGTACAAAGCACAACTTCTTGCTTGTGGCTATGTATAAGTCAATAAAGATCATTCTAGCAATAGTTGTATTTCATATATACCGATATATGGAAAAATACATAAAACCGCCTTCTTCGTATGAATGAAGGAAGATGTTGTGCATTTGACACAAATCGAGGTTTTATTTAATGTATTGCTAAAAACATACGCATGCTTCAAGGATCCATTAATGGATTAAAGCAAGTGTTGTGGAGATTGGAATAAAAGTTTTGACAAGGAAGTCAAGGAGTTGAACTTCGTCAAAAAGTATCTTGTATAAACAAGATATTCAGTGGGAGCATAATTGTATTACTTGTATTGTTCATGATAACAATTCATTAAATTGGGAATAACATTAAGAAAAATGAATATTGTCGAGATCTCTTTGGAGAATGCTTTCTCAAATGAGAACTTGGGCAAAATCACCTAATCCTAGGAAACAAAATCTATAAAGATAGATTATGATGGATGTTAGGTTTGAGCAAATATGCATATATTGACGAAGTGTTCAAGAAACACGAAAGTTACACTCCAAGAAAGGATGTCTAACTGTACGTCACGTGGCATGACTTGAGTGTTTAACTCGGTCTAATGCAACTCAATACAAGAAAGTGCATGAAATAGTTCAAACATTCTTTCGTTATGAGTTTCATTTCGTACGCCATATTTATGCATATGCCCCAATGTGTAGTATCCAAAGGATATGACAAACAGTTGTCAAATGGATACAAGAGAGACACATTTGGACGATAATCAAGGATATCCTCGAGTACCTAATGAGAAAGAGTGATATAATGTTTCATCTCGTAAGATGAAAGAAATATCGTGTAAATTGTTACACTAATAAAAGTTTTTCGAAAGATTGATATAATCACAGTTGAGCTACATATTTTGCTTAAAGGTGGTGTTGTAAGTTTAGAAAGTGTTCTAAATGGAATATTACAACCGTTTCCGTCACCAAAACAAAATACATAGCAACTTGTGAAGCAATAAAAGAAGTTTATTTGGGATCGAGTTCTTAGTCGAGTTATTATGGTTCTATGCATCTCGAACCACAACTTACTCCTAAAGAACCCAATGTTACATTGGAGATTCAAATATGATCTATAACGATATCACTTGATATCATATGATGATGATCAAGAACATATATATAGTAGTATATATATATAGGGTCGAACAAATTTGGATAGGTTCGCGAACACAGCGAACACTCTAGCATGACCTCTACCTTGAGCAGTATACGAGATGCAGTTATGCATCCATACGTGGTAGACGTATGAGTAACTAGCTTTAAGCGTATTATTTATTTTGAGGTCCGAGACATGTATATATGTAGATATATGACATTGTTCTCAATTCTTCGTTGGCTAGAAGTCACTACTGATTGACTCTAGGCCAAGTGGGAGATTGTTAGAGTTATGTCCTAGAAGTCAATGATTTAATGACTTAAATATTAGTTTATGTTTTGGATGATATTTTATCATCTGTTCCTAGGTTTATTATTGACAGATCATTCAGGTTGAGGATCTGAATTGTAGATCTCTGTGGATCATTCTTTAGAATGACAATAATAAATCTAAACGGTCCATAATCTTGATAATTAACAAGGAACATTAATTATCATATAAGATTAGTATGCAAGTTAAGTGATGATTAAGTTCTACAAATCATAGGTAAAGAGTTACCAACTTAATTGCATATGTATATGTTATGGAACATAGTACAGGACTTGACCCAACGAAATAAACATATGGATTGTGTTATGTGTCATTGTTTATTTCGTTATGATTTTGGTTCTAAGTTTGAGATGATTATCTTTTCCACATGAGGATAGGTTCTATAAATCTCGTCTACCGCTGATTCCCGTTAAGGGCTGCTATACGGACTTGATTTACGTTCTCTTGAATTGTGCGGGGAAAAGCTAATCATCAAGAAAACCGTATGTCCCTCATTAATTCACTTAGTGAGTGACGATATCTGTTTGGGCCCCTTGATGGAGTTGGATCGTATGCGCACAACTAAGCGATCAACTCTAGACCAAGAAACGTATAATCTGCAAGAATGACACATTCCTATCTTGGATTATACGATGATATCGTGAGACATAAGAATCAAAATAGAGAAACATAATTATTCACTTATGCAGGATTGAAATATTGTAGCAGTACACTATTTGTGCGAATTGGGAATCATAACGTGTTGCTAGATACCGCTTATGATTATTGGAATTAAATAGCGATTTAATTCCATGTCCAACTTAGCACAAATCCTCAAAGGGTCACACAAAATAGAGATTTGACCAAGACAGTGCATTATTTATTTATTCGCAATAGTTCGTATTGCGGAAATATGATAAGATGATTAATTAATTATATACCGTTATAATTAATTAAGTCAAATGGATCATATTGAAATAAATTAATGTATTAGCTAATCCTAGAATAATTATTAATTAGTTAATAATTATTTTAGCTCGACACAATTTAATATAAATAGTTATATTAATTTATTGGGCCAATATTTATGTATTAAATGTATAGCCCAATTGAAGAGCATTTGGAGTAGGTTCTAATTATATGAATTAGAGGCCTAAACAATTGAGGTGAGAGGCCCAAAAGCCCATTATAGGACCAGCCATATAGGGTGGTAGGTAGGTGGCATTCTTGTAAATAGATGGTAGGAGGTAGGTAGGGTTTGTGCACTATATAAGGAGGTGTATAGTAGCAAAATCCAACCTTCCCTCTTCCCTTCTCCTAGCCGCCACCTCCTTCTTCCCCATGAGGCCGGCGCCACTCTCTCCTCCTCTCCTCCATTTGCTCATGTGTTGAGCTACAACTCTCCACCAAAATCAAATAGGTTGATTCTTGAAGAGGGTTGATCCTTAGGATTAGCTTTGTTCTAATCGAATCGCTAGCACGAATCGATTTAGACCTTGGTTAATCTCTAGGTGGACTCGAGGCGATTTGGAGAAGAAGGAGAAGCACCCCATCGATTCCCATGCCGTAGGATCGAGCCCCGCGAATACGATTTCGCGGGAGGTATAATTTCCACCTATCTCTTTGTGTCTATTGCTTAAAGTACTAGATCCCTTTGTTGCTTGTGTTTTAATTGGATTAATTAAAGGGTAATTAGTCACAAAATTAAAATTGGGCAATTTCCGAACAATTTATAATTTTAAATGAACGATTTTTAATTTACACGGGTTTAAAATTTTTGTCACGAACAAAAATTGCCTAAACGTTATATATGTTTCTTTACAGTTTTACCTAATTATAGCCTCATACTAGAACAGAAGGCATAAAATGAGCGTGCTTATTGTTTACGGCATGATTCCATGAGCATTGGTTGTTTATTAACACAAGGGGAAACTGAGATCCGCTGCCGCGCGACACATGGTGTAGCGCAGCATTTTAGCCGTCTGATCAAGATCCAATGAACAAGGGAGCTCCGTGCATGTAACCTGGATTGATAGGCCCTAAAAAATGAACCTTCTGATCAAGATCAGACGGCTCGTACGTGCGCTACAACGTGTCCCGCACTACAGCGAATCCGGATTGAGGGGTTGGAAATCTCAAAACATATCTAACCGTCCGATCCACGTGCAATGAAGTGTAACAAGTCTGTGGATGCCACTCCTCAGGGAAAGGAGAGTTCTGGAACATGAATTAGGTGCATCAGGCGAGCACAACCTTCCATTCGTCCGCAGATCAGCGGATGGTCCTGATGTTACTTTGAGAAAAGGCTTGACAGCGGCTGGATGGTCCAGATCTTGATGGATGGCTCTGATGCAATGCTCACCACAGAAATAAAGTATCCGACAAACTGCTCTCCGAATTTTCCACACCTCTATTTGAGTCTTTGACACTGCGAGCTCAAGTTCCGGGTCCCATCCTCTTTTTGTTTTTTCTAATTGCAGATGTATGCAATTTAATACAGAATTTTAGTAAATTTGAAATGAGTGAATTGCCTGCATTTTTAATATTTTAAAAATTAAAAATGTTTTGCCCATTCTCAGAAATATATACATACATGAAATAGAAATCATTTCGTGTCACTTTTATTTAGCTAAAATTCATTGACTTTTATTTAAAAAATTGAAAAAAAAATGTCTTAGACTTTCCCAAATTTGTACAATGACCTAAAATTTTATAAAACTTATTTATATTATAGAAAAATTAAATGAGACATATAATTTTGTTTTATAAAGAAGTATTTTGAAACTAAAAATTTACAAATTGATGCATGATTATCATGAACCCAGAAAAAGATTGGAAAATAATTAAAACATGAAGCCTGTGAGATCATTTAAAAGTAAAATTATAGAATGAATTGAGCACAAGTATTTTCAACCACAAATTAGGAAAATTGCAGATTGTTGAAATTGTAGGAAAAAGGTAAGCTGAGGAAATGAGCAAAGGAAAGGGACTATGGGAGAGGTGAGAGGGAACCAGATCCTCTGGTCCGCAGACCAGCTGGTCGTTTTAGATCTGGGCCGTCTGATTTAATCTTAATGGCTATGGATGTCCCGTGCTAGTACCACGTTTGATAGGCCCGAAAAAATGTTAACCATTGAGATTAAATCAGACGGTCCAGATCGAAAACGTGGTACCAGAGGATCTTCTCCCGAGGTGAGAGGTCAATTTGGCGGGGGTGTCTGAGTGTCTGATGAGTGATGAGCCAAGCGTGGCTGACCTGGTCCTTATATAATATAAGCCACACCTTCTAAGTTTTAATTCCAAATTCGTCTCTACTAAGTAAGAGAAGAGCATGGCTGGGAACGGAGTGTTTGCGGAGATATATGACGGAGAGGCTGAGGTGTACAAATACTACGCCGAGGGCGAGTGGCGCAAGTCCTCCTCCGCCAAGTCCGTTTCCATCATCAATCCCACTACTCGCAAAACCCACTTCAAAGTTCAAGGTTCCAATTATTATGATCACATCACAATTAATTGGAAGCAAAAGCAGTTTTAACTCTCTTTTTCTTGGTTTGGTTTGGTTTGGTTGGGTTTTAGCATGCACACAAGAAGAGGTCAACAAAGTGATGGACGCAGCAAAAGTGGCCCAGAAGGCATGGGCCCGCACACCCCTCTGGAAGCGAGCTGAGCTGCTGCACAAGGCCGCCGCCATCCTCAAGGACCACAAGGCTCCCATTGCCCACTGCCTCGTCAAGGAGATCGCCAAGCCCGCCAAAGATGCTGTCACTGAGGTACCGTACAACACATCCTTCTATTACATAAATCATTCTGCATTCTTTTTATTTTCATCCAAATAATCAACTATAAATATTTATTAATTTATTTATTTATCATGCTGTTAAGGTTGAAAACACCATTCTGTACTGGTAAGTAGGTAATCTGATGGAAAAAAAAAATCCCTTGCACAACACCAAAGCATTTAGTTTGGTATTCACTTCTTTAAGGTAGTGTTAGTTTTCCAGTCCTATCTCAATATTGTTAGTTAGAATATCTTCCATTGTAATTGACCGGCTGGAACATTTTATTTGGAAGTAACTTTTTTTTTTTGTGTGATTGATCAGGTAGTCAGATCTGGCGATCTAGTGTCTTACACTGCAGAGGAAGGAGTTCGAATTCTAGGAGAGGGAAAGTTGCTCGTTTCTGACAGCTTTCCTGGAAATGAACGCAGTAAATACTGTCTGAGTTCTAAGGTGGATTGCTTAATCAACTTTTCAGAAGACTTGACTGTTCTCTAAGATTACAAAAATTTTGTCTGAGAATTTAGAAACAAATTTAAAACTGGATCTTTCTGGCAACAGAAGTTTTTTTTTTTTTTTAATTGAAAAAATTCTTCAATTCCTGTTGGACATCAAATCGTTACTTTTTTTTTTATTAATAGCAAGCCATTTGATGGGCTGGCTATACTTCTATTTATTATGTTTCTAGTAGTGTTAAGGTTTTTTTTTTAGGCTACGCAGTATCTTTTAGTAACTGGAATAAATGAGGGCCCGTCTCCGCTGGCTAGTCCAGTTGGTAGAGACGTATGTCTTTCTACGGAAAGACCTGGGTTCGATTTTCGCTGGGGCGAGATTAATTGGGGTGGGGTGCCTACGGGCTTTGATCAAAAAAAAAAGAAAAAAGAACAAATGTGGGCCCTGTTGCTGGTGCTTTTCCAACTACCTAGCATGTCAGTGACTAAATGTATTTATCACAATAGTAATTGGTTCATGAATTGGTGTCAGATTTGGAGGTACCAATATTTCTTAAACTGTAACCTTTGATGGTTGGTACCTAAGGTGGGAGACAGGTTGTTAGAGTTTTCAAGGAAATGTTCTGTTGTTTTCTTTCCCAAAGAGTTGTTTGATGGTTGGTTCCCATGTTTTGGCTGGAATTATGAGAGTTGTTTTGGTTGGGTCTAAGCAAATATGGATTCCTGGTAACCATAATGTTGTCACTTACAATTTCACTCGCATACAATTAAATTGACATGATGTACTTAAAAGTAAACTTGCAGCTGTCAACCAGCATATGACTACAGTTGCACATAACCAAACATAGATGTACAGAGTTTCTTTTATAATAATTTATTTATGTTACTTCATGTAGATTCCACTGGGGGTTGTTCTGGCAATCCCTCCATTTAACTACCCAGTCAACCTGGCTGTCTCGAAAATTGCACCTGCCTTGATTGCTGGAAACGCCCTTGTGCTAAAGCCCCCAACTCAGGTTTAATTTCAAATTCTTACTGTTTGCTAATGCGGTTTATTAAACACCAATTCTCCTGGTTATTGAAAGACAAAACCCAGCTACAAGATTGGCATGGATGGAATTTGATATTTCATTGAGTGTTGGTTGTCAAGTTACAAGTCTTAACTTCTTACTGTTGGTTGTCAAATTTGAATGAAACAGTAAATTAGTGTTCTAAAGTTAGTTGTAGTTGTCACTTCCACTTAATTCGTTAATAATTGGATGCTCTCCGAAAATAGCTGAAGAACTTGTGCATCTCAGTCGCAAATATGAAGTGTAGTGTTTTCAAATGATGAGTTCTTTGTTTTCTTGTTTCTCTAAAGAAAAAATGAACCCAAATGATTTTTATAGTTGCAAAAATCACAATTCAGGGTGCTGTAGCAGCTCTTCACATGATACACTGTTTCCACTTGGCTGGTTTCCCAAAAGGCTTGATTAGTTGTGTCACTGGAAAGGGTTCCGAGATTGGTGATTTTCTAACAATGCATCCTGGGGTTAACTGCATTAGGTATTGGGCGTTTTTTCTTTTTTAATTTTCTTTTGAGTTAATCTCTTGCAACATTGACCTGGAAAAGAAAAGGACAAAATATGTATATGATCACTCAAGTGTTGTCTGATCAACAGAGGCTTCATGACACATCCTCACTATTGGTTTCAGTAATTCTAGGCTCACTCTCATAAGAATTTCATTGGCTGGCAGGGATAAAATCGTCAAACTCGACATATTAATATATTTTTTCCCAGTCACACTGGTTGAATGGTTTAGTATTTTGTTTACCAGTAACATAATAATGATTCATTCTTGTTCTAACATGGATTTTCTTTGCTTTCAATTGAAAAAATGTGTTAGCTTTACTGGTGGTGATACTGGAATAGCAATTTCGAAGAAGGCTGGAATGATACCACTGCAGATGGAGCTTGGTGGAAAAGATGCATGCATTGTTCTAGAAGATGCCGACCTTGACTTGGTTGCCGCTAACATAGTCAAAGGAGGCTTCTCTTACAGGTTAGTTACTTTGATACCTCAATCAATTAGTAAACACCAACCAAACATAGGGGTTTAAAATTTTTCATTAGCTCCATTGCTTACCTAGTGGTAGCATCTTCATACAAGATATGATTTCTTCTATTCAGCCCCAGGTATCTTAGTTGAGCCATTTTCACCTGAACTAATTCCAAACTCTGCAAGGAAACCTGCTTGACTCTCGAACAAACCCAATTTTACATCACTCCTCATCAACTGGGTAACTAAACACCAAATAAGCTGAGAAAAACAAAAAGAGAGATAAGGGAAAATAACTAATTCTTTTCTCTGACCTGGTATCAGTATAAGAATTTCACAAAGCAAGGTCAGACACTTATCTATTTGCAGCTAGCAAAAACAAAAAATCTTGTGTGTACCCTGCAAAAGAGAAATACTATGCATTGATCTTCTAGGCTGAACTTTGCGTATATCCTGTTTCTCCAACATATTTGTAGATGAGGAGCCTAAGGCAGTTTGGTTATATATTTGGTGGAACATTAACTGACTGGGGTTATTCCTTAGGATTTCTCTCTCTTTTTTTTTTCTTTTTGTAAAGTAGGTTACTTTTTTTTTTATATTTTTGTTGTGCAGGGTTGTGCAAAATATTTTTCATTTTTTGGAAGGTAAAGATGAATTACCCATTAACATTGTATTGAATCTGTCTTTTACTGCAGTGGCCAGAGGTGCACAGCTGTGAAAGTTGTTTTAATCATGGATTCAGTAGCTGATGAAGTTGTAGAAAAAGTTAAATCCAAAATGGGAAAACTGACAGTGGGCCCACCAGAAGATGACTGTGACATCACCCCAGTGGTCACTGAGTCATCAGCCAATTTCATTGAAGGTCTGGTCATGGATGCAAAGGAGAAAGGTGCCACATTCTGCCAGGAGTACAGGTGATACATCTTTTCCTATAGCAAGGATTTGATTCAGTGAAATTTCACCAAAATTGAAATTGTTTTGCCAAAACTTTTCTTGTCTTTTCAATTTTCCCTAATTTCAACTGATATTTTTGCAAAGTTGTCTAATCAGGAATTTTGGTTTTATTTAAGTCTCCTGCGCATAAAAAGATGGGCAAAATCCAGAAATGCAATTATTTACTGTATAATAACAGAATACAAGAGGGCAATGCCTAATTTCTACTATTTTTTGCAAATCTGTCCTTTTTGGCCAGTCATTAGTTTAGGTTCCATGGAGTTAGTTCTTTTTTGACAGCACTTACATGACATTTCCTAGTAAACATAAGATTTCTCAAGTTGAGAAATCAGGAAATCCTAAACCTGTCTTAAATTTTCTGAACAGGCGGGAAGGGAACCTTATATGGCCGCTCTTGTTGGATCATGTCAGGCCTGACATGAGGATTGCCTGGGAGGAGCCATTTGGACCTGTGCTGCCCATCATCAGGATCCATTCAGTCGAGGAGGGCATTCACCACTGCAATGCAAGCAATTTCGGACTTCAGGTATTCTACTCTTCTCAAATATGTCTTCGCGGTTTCAAATTGCCTTTTGTTCAGTTTAGACCAGGGTTGGGTTGGATCAGATTGCAACAGACTGGCTTCTGGTAGGTTTCAGTCTGACTCCGGCAAGTTCCATGTTTCATATTGGGTTTAGAGCAGTGGGTCTAATTCATAAGGTATTGGGTTATTTTGATTTTATTTCCATCTAGCTTTGGACAGATTCAGGTATATATAATAAACTTCTTTTTCAGGTGAATGTATTCTGAAAACTGCCAAAAGTAAATTAATTTGCATTGAACGTTCTTTGTCATGTTATATTATGATGTTCTGATTTTTTTTAATCAATTATTCTTACAGAAGGCTACCTGGATTAGTGTTTCTGCAATTTTCACAAATTAATCCATACTGCTATATATTGTATAAATTTTGTAACCTTGCCAGATCCTCTACTGTTCTAATGCCATTTAATATAACCAGGGTTGTGTCTTCACGAGTGACATCAACAAGGCAATCATGATAAGTGATGCCATGGAGACTGGAACAGTACAAATTAACTCAGCACCTGCCCGTGGGCCCGATCATTTTCCTTTCCAGGTAAATATCATCTAGGTTGATGCAATTAAAGATTGATATTTAGTTATAGCAAAATTGATATTAATGATTGCTTTTGTGGTTATTTTCCCCACTGAATAAAACATTGTAGGGTCTCAAGGACAGCGGGATCGGATCTCAAGGGATTACTAACAGCATAAACATGATGGTAAAAGTGAAGAGTACTGTAATAAATCTACCGGCTCCTTCTTACACTATGGGTTGATAAATTCTGGCAATAATAATGGGTTTTCTGTAGCTATGAGTTGGAATCTTGAAGAGCTTTGTCTATGCTTTTCCTTCCTTGAAGCTTTTGTTTGCATATTTGTATAATAAGTTTATGTTACTTTTTTAAGACATTTTGTGTTGGTTTTTATGGATAATGTCGTCCATTTCTGAAGTAGGTAGTCACTAATAAGCCCCATCTTCCTTAGGCTTTGCTCCAGAACTTTAAAAAAGGTGAAGGAAAGGCATGGGAAAGAAGGGAGGGTGAAGAAAGTATATAGAAGGCACCGTTTGGATGCGTTGAGAAAAAAGATAGGAAGAAAGAAGAAAGGAAGAAATAAATTATAAACAATCCAAACTCTTCACAAAGTTACACACTTCTCAATACTTCTTTCCACACCTATCCAAACGGAGCCGAAATGAATATTACTTGGTCCTAATTCAAAAAGATGCATAGAAGTTAACGTCAGGAGCATTCTTATTAGTACATAAAAGGACAATATTAACCCTCTTATTTAAACTGGAAAATATTAGCACATAAAAGGACAATATTATCTCTCTTATTTAAATTGGAAAGAGATTAAATTGTTGTGGGGGCCGATGTTGGAGAAAGAAAGTATAAGGGTATTATTGATGGAGCGCATTGTCTGTTTTTCAAACTTATGATCCGAACCATCCGATTAATGATATGTGTCTTGTGATTAATATCAAATCTGTCGACATTCGTGTGATCTGTAATAATTTATCCATCGAAATTAGATTGGACGGTTCAAATCGAAAGTTAACACTACTATGCTGGTCCCTTCTCTGATAACCCTCCATCCCTTGTGACTCTATTTCTCATCTCCTCATCTCCCCGCTATCTTCCTCCCTTCTGTACTCCACATCTCTCTTCTTCCCTTCTCGTCTATGTTTTTCTTCCCTCGCCTGTGTCCCATGATTTCTTTTCCCTCAAACTAACAAGAATTACAAAAAGTTAAACAACCTAAAAAAATAAAATAAAATAAAGTGAACAAATATAATACAACAAGAAGTTGAACAACAAACAAGTTAAACATTCTACTACGTACATTCTACTAGCATCCATAAAAAGATCATAACAATTATACCTAAGGGGTAAACAATTCTCATATCAATTATAAATCATTCATTTGTGTAATATGATCTGATCTATGGACTTGATCGTGATTTTAGATAAAAAGTTAGACTCTTTGTTAGAAAAAAAATCAAGTAAATACTAAATTGACTCTTCATTTAAAAATGAAAGACTAAATCATTGATTTTACAATCTCTATTGTCTAACATGTACAATTCTATATGTGAATTTATCTTGTTTGTTGTATTTGTTAAACTTGCTTGTTGTATTTTTGTTAACGTTATCAATTTATTGTTCAAATTATTTAATGTATTACTCAATTATAGAGTTGATTTGTTCAACTTATTTGTTATATATATGTTCACCTTGTTTATTATTTATATATATTTTTTGTATATGTTTAACTTATTTGGTATTTTATTTAACTTATTTGTTGTATATGTTTTTTTGTCTAATTTGTTTCTTGTATCTATTTACATTGTTTGTTGTATTTGTTCAATTTATTTATTATTGATTATTTAGTTTTATTATTTTATTTAATCAAATTGTGCAGAGTATTTGTTCTCATCACTTTGTTTATTTTTTATTTGTTCAATTTATTTATTATATATGTTTAACATGTTTTTTATTTAACTTATGTTTATTATTTATATAATAGTAAAAGATCGATGTTCTCAATATGTGTGCGAATAAGAAAACAAAATAATGCAAAAAGAAAGAAGAGGAGCTAGTGGTAGGGATAGATGGAAGCGAAGAGACGATGAGAGGAAGAGGAGAGGGCTGGTGACGCGGATAACGCTAAAGAGGAATAATGTGAGTTCAACTCATTTACAAAAGTGCTCATATCGGCTCATTATTAAAAATTTACTTCAACTCCTTTTTTTTTTAATAAATCCTTCCTACCTTTATCAATTGAAATTAAACTCAGCATGCGTGTAAACTTTGGGGAAAAAATTATGCCAACCTGATCGGAGGTAAAAGCTAGGTCAAATTAAACCTCAATCTAATCTAATGCAGTATATCTTGAGGATCGAATCCACAAGGACGGTTATTCTAAACTATAGACTTTAAGTAATTTAGTTCAATTGATCTAGGGATAAACAAATAAAAAAGTTGGTTAATTAATTAAAAGTAATAAATTTAAACTAAAGGAATTAATTCTAAACTCTGATTAATCTCTAAATTACTCTAAAAATTAAGGTAAAGATCTAAACTCGAATTAAGGACTTAAACTAGGGTCAATTGATCGGGTTCCACTTCCAGGCACTATCCTGGCGGGTCGACAGGATTCCTGGCGACAATTCAGTTTAATTAGTTTCTAAGTTCTCTAAGTTCAGGTTTTTGGCTTAAACTCTGGTCCAAATACTAACTCTCTTTTTTGATTTGGTATTACTAAGTTTTAACCTCTAAACCTCCCTAAAAACCTAAGTTTCAACTCTCGTTTCTTGGCTTAAGTTTTAGGGTTTGCTTATATTATTCGGTAGGATATCCTAGATCTCTCGATCTTAGGAGGGAATAAACCTCTCGGCTAAGTTCCGGTTTCACCTTTTGGGTATACTAACTATCCTATGGTTTGAGAACACAAATTGTTTTGAGATTAGGGTTCTATTTGCTTATCTACGAGGTCAGGCCTAACCAAGTGAGCAAACCTTCAAATCAATTCAATTCAATTCAATTCACAATTTCAGCAAATAAACTCAAGTAAAGCAAAGCAACTTAGAAAAATTAGAAAACTAAATCAAACTTCATTAATCTACCAAGTCATGGTTCCCTACAATCGCCCCTAAACTAAACTACTCACTAAAAGTCATACTAAACATAAAGATAATAGGTTTCAGCAAGCTAAACATCAAAAGACAGAAAATAGAGAAAGTTTACAACAAGAAACAACAGCAAACAACTCTCAGCTTGTCTTCTGGCGGGTCGCCTGAATTCCTGGCGGGTCGACAGGAGGCAGCTGGGTGAAATTTCTGCTATCTTCTCCCGATTTCTTCCTCTCCAAACTGACTTTTTCTTTCTGGATCTCTCCCTATGTTTAAATAGCTCTCAAAGGCGGTTTCCATAGGTGGAGATCATGTCTGGTTCGTCCAAAAATAGAGAAAGTGCTCTGCCAGAAATATCTCTCCAAATTGGGCAGGTCGGTTTATGTCTGGCGGGGTCGACAGGAATCCTGGCGGGTCGCCTGGAGGCCTGGCGGGTCGTCAGAAATCCTGGCGGGTCGCCAGAACAGGGGACTTGTCTGGTTTGACCCTGTTCCTTTGCTCCAGTCGCTTGGACCCTGATTTGCCCCGCTTGAACTCTGCCTTGGGCCCAATTTTGCTCCAAATCATCACTGAACCTGAAATTAGACAAGGGCAAATAGCAGTACCATATTTCTAACCTAAATTGCATAAAATCTAACTAAAACACAAACATTTAATTGAAATTAAGGCCTAAAAGGGTTGAATATTTCGATGTGAAACCCGCCTATCAAATCTCCCCAAACTTAAACTTGCTTGTCCCTAAGCAACAATTCAAACTTATAAAGATAGTTTAGGACTTAATTGCAATTCAATGGTTGGTTTCCTAAGCCTAAGAAGTGTTCTTAGCATAATTAACATCAAAACTTGAGCAACTTCAAAATTGAGCATGTCAAAATAATTTTCCAAAATCCAATTTCAAACAATTTTAGTCTAAGTGACCATGACTTCACACAAACAATTCTCAAAACAATTGACCATCATTAATCATGACTTTTCCCGTTTTTCTTTAATCCCAATTGGTTTTCAAGTTCCTAAAATTTGCATTATCAATCAAGACACGGGATCACACCCTCCCATCACAAACGTTAGTCCAACAAATTCAATCAAGCAAGAGTTAAGATAATTCACCTTTACAATTTAAATTTAAAGATACATTTTGCTCCTGGGGCAAGGAGATTTTTCTCGAGGCGGAGAAGTCAGCCAGATAAAAGCGGATTTAACTTTAGAGTATTTTTCCTCTTTATTTCTTTTTTTTTATACCATGAATCTCTTTCTGTTTCTTACCCATGGTTTATGGAGTTCTTTTAATCCGCTAGTACCTATAGCTTCCTACAGTGTCCATGGCACTGCACCACTTTTTAGTTCCCCTTTTTATTTTGTTTTTGATTTTTCTGATTTTTTTAATAACATTTAATTAAATTTAAAAACAATGTGACATTTCATTAACTCTTGCTAAACATCCTTTGTTGAATCTCGATTTTGTGTTGCAAGAATCGATCTAAGGGCATTTCGGGTATTCAATTTTAAACGTGGATGCCAAATAAACCGAAATCTAGAATTTTTAATGCAAACTTTAAAATCTCAAAACTCAATTGAACTTAAAGAACTACCAGACAAGTCATGCTCAATGCTTTTCAATTGCTTTTAATCCTTGAGTGCATTAAGTTAGGTCAAATTCAAATCCAGATTTTCAAATTTCAATTTCAAGTCATACTCATTTCTTAATTTGCTCAAATTTCAATCCTAATCATTGCAAATTATCTCCTTAAACTATCTAAATGCAAATTATATGAATTAATTATGCAATATATACAAACCTACATGAAAAACGCTCAAAACAAGGTTTCAGGCGACCCCGCCAGGATCCTGGCGGGTCCGCTTGAATTTGTCCCGAGAGTGTTAAATTCTACATGAAATGATGCAATTTCCTAGATACATGTGCATTTCTATCAAATTTCCAAATTCCCCTCCCCAAACGTGTTCAATTGCATCCAACAAACACAAACAAACAGAATTTAAAAGAGAAAAATAAAGAAAAAGTGAAGGAAACTCACAAATTGTCGTGCCGAACCAATCGGTCACCAAATCTCACTGAGGCGGTGGAGGCAGTGGCTGTCCATAGATCGGGAAGAACCAATCATATATCTCGTTCATCCGTTCATGAACCACCTCATTCTCCCTTTCGTCTCGCTTGATTGCCTCGCACTTGTCACTAATGCGCTTTCCTAGCTCGTTGAATTCGCTTGAGAGGCAAGCTAAATTGTTCAAGCTAGCGCATAGGGATGCGTAGCTGAACTCTTCATGTGGCGGGACGCTCGAAGATGAACCACCCATATCAAATCCTCCACCTTGAAACGGTTGCATGGCAAAGGGCGGCATTTGGTACGGCGGCATCCCGTACTGGCCAAACGGCTGCAACCCTTGGTATTCTTCCTGCATCGACTCTTGTGGGGGTTGCTGCATAGGAGCATCAGGTATGGCCGCTCCTTAGTTGGACTCGGGCAGTTTTGTATGAACAGGACTGGTTTCCTGGCGGGTCGCCTGGATTTCTGGCGGGTCGCCAGAAACTGTCCTGAGAACATCCACTTCTCCTTCTTCCTCTGGTTCTTCCTCCAAACTTGCCACATAAGTATCCCATTCTTCTTGATCGTTGATGGGGTAGGTGTAGGCTTTTGTCACCTCCGAATTGAACTCTTCTTGAACTATTTCATCAAGCATATCCACCATGCAACAAGTGTCAACTTGGTTGGGCAGCTTCATTGCTTTTTCAACTTCAAATTCGGCTGTTTCGTCTCCCACCTTCACAAGCATCTTTCCATTCCTATAATTGATAAGAATTCCAGCAGTTGCTAGAAATGGTCTACCAAGAATAATGGGTACCTCGGGGTCTTCTTCCATGTCCACAATCACGAAATCACATGGCACCACAATATCTCCAACTTGAATTGGCACATCTTCAACTATTCCCAAGGGCAAACGGGTTGATCGATCTGCCAGTTGCAATGTCATCCGAGTCGTCCTCAATTCTCCCACACCCAGCTTGTTGAAAATAGATTCGGGCATGAGACTCACACTTGCTCCTAAGTCTAGCAAGGCTCGCTTGATGTTCGCCTCCCCAATCTTGCACGGAATCGTGAATCTCCCTGGATCTTTCAACTTCGGCGGAAGTTTCTTGGTTGATACGGATTTGCTCTCATGAGTTACAGCAATGCAAACGTCATCCAGCTTCTTCTTGTTTGTCAGAATATCTTTTAGGAACTTAGCATAGGAGGGCATTTTGGTCAACATGTCGGTGAAGGGTATGGAGATTTGAATTTGTTTCATTATCTCTATAAACTTTCCATACTCCTTCTCTTCTTTTGCCTTGGCTAGCCTCTCGGGAAATGGAACTTCTGGCGCATAACGGGTCTGAATCGGAGCCTCGGTTTTGTTTTTCTGAGCTTCAGGATCTTTCCTGGCGGGTCGCCAGGAATCCTGGCAGGTCGCCAGAAATTGTCCTGAGAGCTCTGCATTCTGCGCATCATCCTGGCGGGTCGCCAGGATTTCTGGCGGGACCGCCTGGATCTGTCCTGAGGCCGATTCGTCTAGATTTTTGGGCCCATCGTACTCCGTTCCACTCCTTAGTCGATGTGTAACACTCTTGACTTCTCCGTTGGGGTTCACTTCAGGTTGACTTGGAAACATCCCGGTCTTCGTTAAAGCTCCTTGGGTTTGAGGGTTTGTCAATTTGCTTTGTTGAATGAGGAATTACAAGGACTCACGAACTTGCTTCATCTCATCAAAAACTGAATGATTCCATTCCGTTTGATCTGCCATGAACTTGTCCACCAAATTCCTGTGTTGCTGATAGTAATTAACTTGATTGTTATTACCCGCAGCGTTGTTGTTAGGCTTGTTTTGAGGTGGTGGTTGAGCTTGCCCCGGATTCGCGCACCCGCTTGGATTGCCATAAGATAGCCCAGGATGGTTTCTCTTGTCTCGGTACACGTAATTCTGGGGCGCGTAGGGCGGAGGTGCCATGATTGCATTAACATCGGCTATTGGCTCGTCTCTTGCTACCAAGTGACACGCCTTTGCTGTATGTCCTTCTTCCTCACAGAATTGACACTTTTGGACCGCCTCCACGGGTTTGGTCTTCATTTCCTTCATCATTGTGGTCAAGGCGTCCAGTTGAGCTTGCAAATGGGTTGATTTGTCCACTTCTATCATCCCTCCTTTAGAATTCTTCTGTCTCACCGACCAATTGGTTTGAGAGCTCGCCATGCTTTCGATTAGTGCCTTTGCATCCCTACACCCTAGGTCGAGAAGAGACCCACCTGCAGTTGAGTTAACACTTTGACGAGTTTGATGGTTCAAACCGTCATAGAAACTACAAATTAGTCTATCCTGACCTATATTATGATGAGGACACATTCTCAACAAATCTTTAAAGCGTTCCCAAGCTTCAAACAAATTTTCATCACTTTCCTGTTTAAACCCAATTATCTCCCTCACAATCGATGTGGTTTTGATTTTAGGATAGAACCTTTCCAAAAAGGCTTTGGCCAAGTCATCCCAACAAGTAAACGGGTTACTATTGAAACTATTCAACCAATCCTCTGCTTGGTCTCTAAGAGAAAAAGGGAAAAGAGTTAACTGGATTATATAAGAAGCGACTTCTTCGAGGTTGAGAGTGATGCAATTCCGTAGGAATCGCTGCAAATGCTTGTTCGCGTCTTCCGTCGGATTCCCACTAAATTGGTTCTGTTCGATAAGGGCAATGAGAGATGGGTTGAAGAATAGATCGCGAGTCCTTCGAGCTTGGGGTGGGTTGACTCCAAGTCGGACATTGTTTGCGGTTGGGGCTCCGATCTCCTTCAAAGGTCGGTTCTCCGCCGCAATCCTTGCCGCCTCCCTAGCGTCATCAAGGGCTCGTTGAAGCACAGCTGGATCTACCATCAACGGCCCGTCTCCTTCCAGACCAATAGGTGGGTTCCCGTTCAGATCTGCCATTGGTTTTGCGTCGTCGGTGTCTTTCGAACCTTCCTCAGGATGGTTTCTGGCGGGTCCGCCTGAATCCTGGCGGGTCGCCTGGAACGGTCCTGGTGGTTGATTCGTGAATCGAGCTGATAGATTTCGCCTTCCTCATTGGTAAACCAGCAAGGGAGTCGAAATAGGTGATGAAGTCAAAGTTGTGGCCTCCTTGGCTTCTATTTGCTCTCCCGGAAAACGAACGGTTTGGGAAACAAACGAAGCGGAAGGTCGGGGTGTCTCGTCGCTCTTGGCTTGGCTCCTCGTAAAGTACTTGCACTCGCTTGCGGGTTGAGGTTGCTTAGACTTTTTTTCCCGGCCAGCGTGTACTCGTACAAACAAAGAAACAAGAGGAAAAGACAAAAGATCAATAAAACTTAATTACCTAAACTTAAATCTAGTCACCGTCACCGGCAACGGCGCCAAATTTGATCGGGGGTAAAACCTAGGTCAAATTAAACCTCAATCTAATCTAATGCAGTATAGCTTGAGGATCGAATCCACAGGGACGGTTATTCTAAACTATAGACTTTAAGTAATTTAGTTCAATTGATCTAGGGATAAACAAATCAAAAAGTTGGTTAATTAATTAAAAGTAATAAATTTAAACTAAAGGAATTAATTCTAAACTCTGATTAATCTCTAAATTACTCTAAAAATTAAGGTAAAGATCTAAACTCGAATTAAGGTCTTAAACTAGGGTCAATTAATCGGGTTCCACTTCCAGGCACTATCCTGGCGGGTCGACAGAGTTCCTGGCGACAATTCAGTTTAATTAGTTTCTAAGTTCTCTAAGTTCAGGTTTTTGGCTTAAACTCTGGTCCAAATACTAACTCTCGTTCTTGATTTGGTATTACTAAGTTTTAACCTCTAAACCTCCCTAAAAACCTAAGTTTCAACTCTCGTTTCTTGGCTTAAGTTTTAGGGTTTGCTTATATTATTCGGTAGGATATCCTAGATCTCTCGATCTTAGGAGGGAATAAACCTCTCGGCTAAGTTCCGGTTTCACCTTTTGGGTATACTAACTATCCTATGGTTTGAGAACACAAATTGTTTTGAGACAGAAAATAGAGAAAGTTTACAACAAGAAACAACAGCAAACAACTCTCAGCTTGTCTTCTGGCGGGTCGACAGGAGGCAGCTGGGTGAAATTTCTGCTATCTTCTCCCGATTTCTTCCTCTCCAAACTGACTTTTTCTTTCTGGAGCTCTCCCTATGTTTAAATAGCTCTCAAAGGCGGTTTCCATAGGTGGAGATCATGTCTGGTTCGTCCAAGAATAGAGAAAGTGCTCTGCCAGAAATATCTCTCCAAATTGGGCAGGTCGGTTTATGTCTGGCGGGGTCGACAGGAGGCCTGGCGGGTCGTCAGAAATCCTGGCGGGTCGTCAGAACAGGAGACTTGTCTGGTTTGACCCTGTTCCTTTGCTCCAGTCGCTTGGACCCTGATTTGCCCCGCTTGAACTCTGCCTTGGGCCCAATTTTGCTCCAAATCATCACTGAACCTGAAATTAGACAAGGACAAATAGCAGTACCATATTTCTAACCTAAATTGCATAAAATCTATCTAAAACACAAACATTTAATTGAAATTAAGGCCTAAAAGGGTTGAATATTTCGATGTGAAACCCGCCTATCACAACCGATCATAGAGATTAAATTCAGTTCATTAAATGTCTAGCTAAAAATTATTTTCCAATAATGGAATTTGGATACCTTGTTCTCAGAAAGGTCCAACTTGAGAATAAAGATCAAGTAACTGAATGTTGGTCAATGTTCGCCTTTCAAATTTGTAGATATTATCATGGTAATTCTTCTTGGATGCATGGGATCAAAGACAATTGGTGAGGCTTCGCGCCTCTTCTGAAAAGAGAGACACAAGCGGGTGGGGGGAAAAAAAAATCCCAAAATTTAGCACCACCACCGATGGGAGAGGCTTAGGCCTCTCCTTCTGCCACCATATTTTTTATTTTAGATCTTCTCTATAATTCTTTGTCGTTTGATTTGTTCTATTATTATTTATTTTTTAATTTTCTATTTTATTTTTATCTTCTCTTTTTTTTTCTTCTTTTTCTTCTTCAATGATTTGTTAGTCATGTTCTATGATGTCTTTCCGCTCATCTTCTATTTTTGAGGTTTCTCTTGTCCTCTACTATTTTTCGACTTCTTACATTTTTAGTTTTTACTCTTCTTTTCTGTTATTCTCTCCTTTTCTTACATGAACCGTTTAATAAATATATTGTTGGTAATTATATTATGGTTTTAGTGTTTGTTTATTTTTTCAGGTTTATTAACAATTACGAAATGATTATTCTTATTTGACGTCAAAGTGACATTAACAACAAGAAGTCTATGAAGAAGAAGATATTCCATATTGGAAGTCTTTTGAATCTTCATTTTTTTCTTTTAATTTTTAATAATTGTGTGATGTAATTATAGTTTATTTGCTTATGTGTGTATTAATAAGTTAGGTTGTTTGGATTGATATTGTATGATGTCGTAGATAAAAGAAGTGTGTATGGATATGTATTATTGGTTGTAAGATTTTATTAATAAAATACTTAGTCTACGGACTTTTTCCTAAAAAAAAAAAAAGATACATGAGATCAAATCTAATCCATTTAGGCATTTATTAATTCAAAAGCTCTAATCAAATAAAAAATTAATCGCCGTTATGAATGAGTAGTTTAGAACTAGGCACATGTAAAAAAAATATCCACGGCAGAATTACCCATATTTCATAGGGCACAAAGTCGGAAGCAACATTGGCTATCTATAGTTATTTAGTTTTTCTCCTTTACCAAAATTTAAAATAATAATATTTTTTCTTTTATTTTCTAATTTTCTGTTTGTGGATCCTTGTACAATATGTAGTTGGTGTTTATTTGCAATTTAAAAAGGGGAAAATGCTCCAAATTTTTCTGTAAATATCTGAAATATTGGGTTCTAATTGCTGATATGAAAGATAAATTAACAAAACATTGTTACTTGTCTAGTTCAGGCTTATATTAAATATTCAGTCGTACATTTTTCTAGTAAATTACTCGTAAGATTATGAATAGAGCTTCCGCTCTTATTTGGTACCTCGATTTGATATATTATTCTGTCCAAATTTGAATTCTATTTATTTTAAAGGCCAGAAAAAAAATTTTCAAACCATCGTATACATTGGTCGTGAAACTAAAAGAACGATTGACTTTTTGAAAATAATTTCATCTGAAATCCATATATATAATTGTGTTGACATGTTTCGTGTTTCAAATTTAAAAAAGAAAAAATTGGGGTAATGTTCCAAAAAAATTATGTGCAATTTGTGAGAAAGTGCATAAAAATCGTGCTTTGGATCGAATACGTGGCATTCATAAAAGAATCAATCATGGATTCAAGTTCAATGAGTAATTTTGGCAAGTTTAGAGGATCTTGAAGCATGGTCTAAATATGTGTGTATGCTGACCGAATGATGTACTGTGAGATTCATGTGAATGATTCAACCTACAAAAGATGTGTTCGGACTAAAGAGGTTAGATTCAGATCAAGCATTTAAAAAACTCCGTTTTTTTCGTTTTATTTTAATTTTGGTTTATAGCGCACTACCGTTTTATCAACGCATAAACCGTTTTATCACCGATAAGCGCTAAATCAGCACCCAACCGTCAAACCGCATAAATCGCATTTTAAACCTTGATTCATACCGAAATGGTTTGGATTCATTCCTAATCATGCTGAACCAGATGTGAAATGGTTGAAATTCGGACCAAAATTATTTAATTTTGGACTGCAATTAATTGTGGACCTAGCAAATTGACAAAAAAAAAAATGCAATTTGTCAAATCTTTCCATAGAAAATGGGTGCGAGTTATGGGATGTTTTTCCATATTGAAGATGATCTGATGTGTGTCAGAAGAGAAGAAAAATTGAAGAATAAATATAAGGATTCGTATTTTAATGAATTACCAAAAAGGACTAGTTGTCTTATGTAATTTTTTTGTCTATTTATCTTCTCCTAAAATTACAAAAAATCAATAATAAAGAGTGTGCATGCGTGGAGGACGTACGCGCCAAATTAGTGCCGAAACTCGTTAAATTGTGTGTTCACTTTTATTTTATATTTAATTATTCTTAGATCTTCGTGCTGACTAATTCTAAGGGGCATGACTCTTGTGCAGTTACACTTGGATCATGCCTCTTCAAATCTAAAACTTAACTTGAGCTGTAGGCGCTCAAATTCTTAACACGTTCGAGTAATTTTACGGATATATCTAAGACCAGCACAAGGTCCTAAAAAATATTTCAGATTCATGTAAGCAGCTCCTTTTCTGTTGTATGTTCCTCTGTTTGGAATTGTTTCTTCACTAGCACTTACAAAAAACTTGTCTAAACTAATTTAAGTCCAAAATAATTTAAGAACGATGTCTATAAGGAAACAAAAGAATCATAGAAATTTTACTTTCTCGATCGAAGGTTCTAATTTCGACTAATGCTTCTGATAGTTACACATCTAGAGTTCCACCAAGAAATTTGATGTAAAAAATGTATTATAACATAGACCACAACAGTGTATAATATAAAAGCATAAAAAACAATATGTGGTCAAAACAATTCTGTGCAAAATTCATTTTTTTAATAGTGAAAACAAAAGAAATGCAGCTTCACTCTCTTTTACATGAATCTTATGTAACGAACAACGCTTCCCTCAATTCACAAATTAAAACTCCACAAAATGCTACATTTTATTGAGTTCAATAAGAGAACCTGACTCTTATTATTAAGCTGAAATAAAACGATCATAGAAATAATCTGATCAGGCTAGCAACAATTATCTAAACACTTGCAGCGTTTTTATCGATCTAAAAACTGCTACACAGCAAGCGGTTGATAAATTGCCAAATGGATCGCAGAAATTTGCAGTCTTCTCTAGAATTGGGAAAAACTTCTAAATTTCTGAAGGGCAAAAAATTATGAATACTATATATAGCATGATTGTTCACAAAATTAAATTGCACGAGTGGAATAGAAGATGATAGACCTTTGAATTTAAAATACAACGCAAGAACTCCGCAAGAATTTCGGTTTTTTTACTTGGTGTCTGTGTTTTTCAACTTCAAGCCGACTACTCAATACATTTGCTCGATATATGGAAGTATGGAACATATTTATCATACCAACTAAAGGATTCACAAGCTTGGAGAACATCACAAAAATCAGATTTAATTTCAAATTATTTGATTAATTATACAAAATTATCACAGAGTGACCAAAAAACTGAATTACAAATAAAGTTGAGTGACCACCAAAAAAGTTTACCCAAAAAACAAACTTATTCTTATTCTAATGTTTTGTTGCAACAAGGAACAATACTAATTGTTAGATAAATAGCTCGTTCAAGAACAAATAAAACATAAACAACTTGTTTGAACAAGAATCAAACAAGCTATTCTTGTTCGTCACTCATCCAAATACAGGGTTAGTCTGGTTAGACACAGTATAATTAATGTCCACAAATAACTTCTCCTCCGTACAATAATCGAGGGAAGGTAGATCCGATGAATAGGCTATTCAGCACTTAGCACTCTCGCAAGATGCATATATAACTTCACAGAATCTAGCAAAAAAGTGAAACAAATTTATTACAATTACAAAGGGTTAAATTAGCTTATAATCGCATCCCCAAGTAATGAATAATTCAAAGTAATGTTAAAAAAAGACGATAATATACGCATTTACCCTCCGCCAAGCAAATCTTGTTTATGTATTCCCAAACAAATTAAGGCATTGTCAACACCTATATCTTTGATGATTAATAAGCAACACCAACTAAACTTGGCTTCTGCAGTAATATAGCTAGACAACACAGAATCATCAACTCAAATGTGGACTTAATATGAGATTTGAACATCAACCACCTATATATTTATACAGATAATTTGTTTGGTCAACTCGCGCATTTTTAACATTAATAGAAATTACAAAGGCACTAGCGCCAGTGCCACAAAACCAACGATGGGCGTATGAATGCATTTTTTTAATAAGTCCAACAGTAACATTACAAGATTTATCAATCGTTCATCGTTCTACTAATTTTGGCCTCTTTCAGCTATCAGCCATCAACCAAGAACTAAAAACAAATTACTATTCATTTCTTCAATAGAAAAAGATGATAAAAATTGTTTCTCAAAGAGCATGCATAAATTACGTACAAATACAATACTATTATGGTTAAGTTACAGACTTACAGTATTGTTTGAACTGATCAATTGCAAAATGAGACAATAACATATATACGTACTAGAGAAGTAAATATTATATTACTATAATAATAATAAAAACTGAATAAATGTTATCCAATTCGAGAATTTTTTATATTCTTTTTATCCAATGAATTGATGTTAGTGCTAGATGGAGTAGAACACTTCCTGACGTACCGTCCGTTGACCAATTGTTTACCAACGCATTCATACGGAAATAAACTATATATTGGGCGCCATGTTTTCCAAGTAGCAACACAGGTACTAGCAACACAGGTACAGTGTTACCTGCAATATCTTGATCAAATTGAAATTCAGCTAGATAATTAAAAAAAAATATATCTCACTGGATAAAGCCAAGTGACAATAAGCCACCAACAGAATAGACTGAACTAGGAATGTGAGTTTTCTTACCAGAGCAGGTTTACCTTATCATTTTTCAATGTGGCTGCCAGATTTGTTCCTGTCAAGTCTTGTCCAATCAATGAATTGGTGAATTATTTGTTTCATCAAGTTCACGAAAGCTCAGCAAGTGCAAATTAGACAATCCTGTAAAATCATAAAAACAAGGTAGTTGCAGAAGTTGGTAATTATTCGTGTCAAATGCTTCTCTGTTAAGTACACATGACATGTGTGTGTTTGGATGTGTTGAATAAGGAATAAGGAATTTGGGCTTACTCATATTCTAGGTTTTTGTTATAATATGAATAAGCATTCGAATAAGTTCAAATTTCTTATTCATGTGTTGTTTGGTTTCAAGCGAATAGAGCTTATTCAAACGCAAACCAAAAAAACCAGACCCTCCACAAAACCATAGTTTTATCTACATTTACATAAACACTAAATGAGCTAAACTAACACAAAAAATAGTCATACCTAAGATAAAATGTAGTTAAACAAACAATATAAGAGATTATCTAGGGCTCCGTTTGGATAAGGTGTGGGAAGAAGGGAAGAAGGGAAGAAGTGGGAAGAAGTATTGGGAAGTGTGTAACTTTGTGAAGAGTTTGAATTGTTTATAATAAATTTATTCTCTTTTTCTCTTCTTCACTTCTTCTCACACCTTATCCAAACACACCCATGGCAGACCAAAATACGAAAGCAAGAAAATTTACAATGTTAAAGAGAAATCATCATTTATCATTTATTCATTTATATAAATATAAAGAAAAAGAAAAGAAGTAGGATTAATCATCATAATTTAGGATTAACCACCAGGACTGATCATTTCTATTTCTATTACCAGATTATATATACTAACAATTCAGGAGAGCAATAAATGATCAGAAGACCTATTTGCATGAAACATGTGTTTCATTTCAAGATTTTTTTTTTTCAATCAAGTTTATCAATACATATATATACATATTTCAACAATCTTGGCCACATTATGATGAACCTTATTCCTCAACCCCTGCAAGTTTAACAGATTCTATAACTATATTAACTAATAATAACTAACACATAAACAACAAATACAAAATACTTATTGTCATACCTGTTAACTAGCATATAGTATGGCAAAGAACAAATCCATAACATGCTTGTAGTCGATCAGTCATTATTATTAACATCAAATAGTTCAGCATAGCAGTGGATAGTTCTATAGCACCCATTCAAATTTACTAACCCTGTTTTATTGCCTTGGTACATTGTCAGTTGTAATTGTAACACCAAAAACATCAAATGACCAATATTCAGGATGAAGTTGTGGAGCATTTTATTTGATTTAAAATTTCAATTAAATTAAAAGAGATCAGGGATTAAATCCAGCTAACCTGATAGATAACAACTAGAAAAGCTATGTTCTATAAATAAGAAGAACCGGTGTATTTAAAGTCTAATTACCATACTATTTATTCTGAGATATATTTAAAAAACCACCATACTATCATTGATCTATAAATCAATTTAAGACAAAAAAATATATAAAATTTTAGCTTCAGTACTACACGTTATATATCATCACTATTTTAATAATCAAGATATTTATTGGTTAGTTCAAATGTTTGGATTAAATTATTCATTTATTTTCTTAGGATATTGGTGTTATTTTCGTTTGGATTCAAATCCAAAGACTTTTCATTCTTCAGAAAAAACTGGGTTAGTGCTCTTTTACTAACCCAACAATTTGTAAGAATAGCAAAGTTTGCCCTGCTTGAAATACTATTTTGAGTCGTACACAGTAGCACTTTTCTTGTGGAAATTTATTTGATATTTGATAGCACACCTTGATAACACACCTTGGTAAACATATCTTATGCAAAATTACTATATGTACACAATTTGCAAGCTTAAAAGAACTAGCGATCTAATATATTGATATCTGGTTCCGACCAAATTTACTCCAAACTATTATTGAGGTTGAAAAACTAGTGATCTAATACATTGATATACCTTAGCACTATTTTCAGGCACCAACCCATATAATACTATCCCTTGCACAACTTCCTTAATAATACAAGTACACCCATAAAATACATATCTTATGCAAATTTACTCCACACTATTATCAGCTTGAAAGAAAAAGTGATCTGATTCATGGATATCCCCTTCTGACCAATACACCAATAAACAAAGCATCAACCTAAATTAATTGGCGTCCCTTATTATTTTGATGCATTTGAGAAGACCTACAGTGAACTTGTAGTACATAAAAAGATCATTGATTCAGCTTCCGATAAGAAATTTTTTTACATCACAAGCCATTATTTGAATTGCAAGTGTGAAATATTTTGTGTTTATCATGTATAGCACCAATATGGAAAAATGAAGGTTTCATGAGGCATTAGCTTGATTCATTATTTTTCAAACTTAGGGTGAGACATTATAGTTTGGTTCAGACACCTTGCAGTCACTATAAGAAAGATGGTCTTTACATAGACTTTTCTAGCTAGATTTTTTTATATTTGTTGGAACTTGTTCTATTGTTAGATTTACATGATGCACTAAATCTAGTAATTATTTAGCAAGACTCAATTTTCTATTAATAATAACTCATTAAAAATCTATGTAAAAACTATCTTTCTTATAGTGATTTCAAGAGTTTGTGCTACAAACTACCTTCATGGTTTTTTAAGTGAGCATAATCCAACTGCAGCTACCACCAAGATGATAGATATCCTAAATGAGATTTGTAATTTCTTTGCTTTAGGTGGATAACATTAAGCTCAGAAAAATTGATAGCATTAGGTGTGAAAGTAGTACCTAGCCAAACATGTAAAAGAACCCAAACAAATGCATATATATATATAGCAAATGTATTTATGCCATGAAACTGGCAGGAAATAAAATTCCAGCAAATCTTCCAAATAAAGTATAGGACAAATGGTGAAGACAATTTTCTTTATGCATTTATTAGTAAATGATTCATACCAGAATTTAAATATTGAATCAATCATCTTCCACAAATTTCTTATTTTATTTAATTGACATCTGATGTAGTATTAAAGCTAACATTATTTTGGTGCAAAGTCTCTGAATTAGGTTATATTATACATCTTTTAGATTGAGAAATTCTAGGTTACCTTTCAACACAGAAATTGATAGCATCTACTAAATGAAGGAAATTAAAATTGATAAAATGTTTTAAACTGCAGTAACATTAATACATCAACCATGCACAATATCCAGGGTTAAGAGAACATCATGCAAAGAAGCTTGTGTTTATATATATGATAACATAGGATACAGTTTAATCACAGGTGAGACATGAAATAAAGACAAGTCCAAGGATATAATTGAGATAGTAATGAAAAATTGATAGGATTTAGAAGTGATATTAGTTTATGTTAATATTAATATAAGACAGCAAATGAGTTTGTATAAGCTTATAAGGAGACCTGTATCATACAACAAAAGATGACAAGCAAATACAAATTGTATCATCTTAAACACTGGGTACAAAATGAAATTGACTGAATTAATCTATTATTAATATTTCCTATGAAAATAATAGATTATCAAGGTGAATCATTCAATCCTGTCTACTCGAAAAATAATAAGGACACTGGTCATAACATAATCACATGCATGAACAAAAGATAAAACACAGGGACAGGATAAAAAGAATAATGGATATTAACCAAAGCACAAATTTTAGTCAATTGTTGATGAAACATACAAATTCAAAGAAAACTAATAGCTATAGTTTATAGTAAACACTACCAGACTAAAATCAAATATTCACCGTATATATGGAGATTTAATATATTATTATCTGTAGTAAGGGATAACTCTCCTAGAGTCCTCGACACAGAAATCATTAGCAAAGGCAAACTCTCGGTATAGACAAAAATTCTAGCAGATCCTAGGGACTTGAAATACAGCACAAATCTTTGAAACAAGGACATATCTAACTAAAGATCCATACCTTTTCTTCTTTTGTTGTGGCTTCAAAGGTGTCTTCATGAACATCCCTTGATCCGCCTCTTCTCCTAGTACCAATTGATGGTCCAAAAATCTTGTAGCAAGAGGAAAGTAGAAGAAAAGTTAAAAAAAAAACACAAAAACGTGAAAAAAAAAGGAGAGATGATTCAAACGAAAGAGAGTGCAAAATGAGGACCAGTCAAACAGTAATTTCTCTTTCCGTTAAATCCGGGCTGCGTGCCAAGTGATTCTAATCAGTAATCAGTCCCATCAAAAACTAAATTCCAAATCCCATTTTCCCATGAAAACCCTAAAGTAAATCCTAATTAATAAATGACCCCTGCCAGGACCCCAACCTCGGTAGTTTTTTCTGAAAAACCCCGCACCCACCTCACGCCTCTCCTCTTTCCAATGATTTCCTCCTTTTTTTTAACCGCATAATAATTAACTTCCCCCAAGAAGAGCACAGAAAATAAGAAAGCACTGATATGATAAGATAGTTGTCTTACCTCCATGAGAGCATCACCGAACTTTCTTCATGATCCGTCAAATCTGAAACAAAAGAAAAAGAAAAAGACAAGGCAGAGAGATAAGAGTAACAGCAGTTGTGGATGAGATAGGATTCAGTTCCTGGTACGAGTACCAAGGGAAGCAGAAGAGCTGACAGAAAGAGATGTGAGCACGCAACAGCACCGGTACCGTTCTTTCTTTTCTCAGGTACAGAGTTACCGCTATGTGCTCACTCTCTTCTGTCAGCCCACCAAACCCTTAAATCCCCATCCACCACCACTGAGAACACAAACAGAGAAGAAATAGCACACTTGTTAGTTCAATCAGATCTAGGGTTTTCTTGTAGGATGATAGGAGGAGAGGGGAGGAGAGGAGAGGGGAGATGGAAAGAGAGGCGGCTAGATCTGGTCTAGTGTCTCTGATCTCGCTCAATTTTGTGTGGAAGAACTCCTGTGGCGGTTCCTTTTATAGAAAGAGAAGGCCCCAAATAGCTTCCATCAATAGGCTTAACTCAGAAATTAGGGTTTCTTTTCTATTCGTTGGTATAGGCCGTCTACTCTGGGGACCATCCTTCATGCCTCTTCTCCTCCCCCAGCGGGGTGGTTTCTAAATAAAGATATTCTTATGGCCTTTTTATGCGATATAATTTTTCTAATGATGGTAAACTATGCAGAGAATATATCAATCCAAGAGGCAGTCAATGCTGACAATGAAAGGTATGGAAAATTGGAAATAGACCTCTCCGTTTTGTTTGTTTCTTTATTTCTTTGTTTCTTCTTTTACAGGAAAGCCAACTCACCTTCTTGTGGGTCCCGTTTTCTTTGACAGGTAGCGCAGTCAATATTTGGACGTGTCAGCATTTTACACCTCTTCTGGTAAGTGTCTTCGATAGATTTTAGGTATTACAACTTACAAGTGGCCCCCAAATCCAAACATGTGTTCCTCGCTCTTTCCTGTACCATCTGTACCGTGGTGATATTAATAAATGAGACTAATAAAATGGCAAGTTGGATAAGGGGGGGAATAAAGGAAGGAAGATGAAATCGTCCATATTATTCAAATTTAGCCAGTATTAATTGGTTGTTACTAAGTACTAACAAAATTTGAAGGAGAATCGGAGGTCACAAAATAGTTGGTTGGTTTATTTAACCTGTTGTTCAAAATTTCTGATCGAACTTGTCATTTGTATTAAATTTTCAATTAAGTGACTCAGTCAATTCTTCTTTGCCCAAAAGAAAACGTACAAGAGAGGTTTCTCCTTTTTTATTTTTACTAATAAATTTATACAACTCTAAACAACCTTAATTGGTCACATGCACAAATAACAAATTTTTAAGTATTTTATTATTATTTTTATTTTGAAAATTAAAAACTGGAAGAAAAGACCGCAAATAATGGAAGTAGTAATAATTATAATTAAGTAATAATATACGTGTATGCTCTTGCAATATTACACACAAAAGCATAATTCTTCTAGGCTCCGTTTTGATCGCTAAGGAATAAGAGGAATAATAGGAATAATATTGAAAAGTGTGTAACTTTGTGAAGAATTTGGATGGTTAACAATAAATTTACGTCTAGAAAGAAGCTATTCCCTTATTCATAGACGTATCCAAATGGAACCCTAGTCAATACATCTTTGCTCGTTAGTTGGGTTTCAATACTAATTTTCCTACATCAAATAAGCATTTAACTAAAATCATCTTATTTATTGAGTTTGTAAATTTACTTTGTTCAGCATCAATAATAAATATAAGCTTCTCGTGTAAATAATTTTCAGTATGGTTTGAACACAACTTACCAGATGAACAACCGGTGCCCCTTCAGCTGATTTTTCTCTGGCACACATCCATACTTCTAGTATTTGCGTGTTCTCTATTGCACATTTGTACTACGGTAAAATACCTGACTGTGCATCATCATGCTAAAGAAGTTGCCGAAGGATGAGAAAGGTATGTTCCTTGTAGATTTATGTATATTTAGTTATAGAGAAATGTAGAGTTCAAATGTATTGGACGGATGAACTCGGTTCAATACGATCGTTTACACGTTTTTAAATTTCAAATAATCGATCCGAACCGTTCTATATGTTTTTCCATATTGAAAACTCATAAGAAACTAATTTTTGCATTTTTTTCAAAAATTTTTTATTATTTTTTAGTATTTTAGAAAATCGTTGTTATTGGACGATCCATAATGTTCATATCATGAATTTTCAAAATGCCAAAAAAAAAAGTAAAAAAAATTGAAAAAAAAATATAAAAATTGGTTTCTTCTAATTTTTCAATATGGAGAACATATTAAACTGTTCAGATCGGTCATTTGAAATTTAAAAATGTAAAAACGATCATATTGGATGGACCCATCCGTGCTATATATAGGACACTAGCATTTTTTTTAGTTATAACTTATAAGATTTGATAATGTTTGGACTTGATTCTATCCTGATTTTCTATGTGCAGCGTTATCATTTTTCTATTTTAAGGATAGACATTGCTACAGAATTTTGGTTCTTGTTATTTTATTTCTTAACAAATCATTTCGAATATTATGCTTCCTTAACTTTTTTGGTTGCAACATTGGTGATATGTAGTTGATAATTTACATGCCTTAAATGGCAGCAAAAAGATGCATCCAATGTTTTATAAACCGGACCGGACCAGCCAGTTCATCCGGTTAAACTACAAACCAGATCCTGGTCCAGTCCATTGGACAATAAAAATCAGCGATTTTCTTCATATGGAAACTATAGCAAAATTAGGAGAAAACAAATTGTGATGAGTAAGACTTGAATCTCTTAGAGCACTTTGTGAGTAATATAGCAACTTAACCACTGGGCTACCATCGACTTTTTGTATTGTTTGATCATATTTTATATTTAAACTAGACAAATCATCCGGTTTTCTCACTGGTTCAACCGGTTGAAGCGGTTGAGGCGGTTGAACCGCCGAACCATTTTGTTAGCCGGTTCAGTAACCGGTTTGGTTTTAAAAACATTGGCTGCATCTTGCTTTCTCTCAGATAGATTCAATGAACTAGGTATGTCCGTACCGTAGGTAGGAATTATTTGCATTTTTTTTGGAAGAAAATGGATTTTTTTGCAAATATATATAGAGAGGACAGTGTTTTTGAAAATTTTAGGGGGAAAAAAGGGTTATGATTCCATTTCTTAATGGCTAGCCAAAAGATACAACAATTAGCAAAAAAATTGATATTTTCGGAGTATTACATATATTTAATATGATTCGTTAAACATAAAAAAAAAGTTAGATAATAAATGAATTTTTCATATCATTGTTCGAAGTAACGACAATATATACGGCTAACCCTTTGCGATTTGGTTTGTTGTTTGGAGAGTTTTGGAGTTCCTTTTTCAATGCTAATGCCGTGGGAGTGACTGTGTTGTGTTCATAAAAAAATTCATTAGCCTCTTTGGAACCGTTGTTTGTCGTGGCGTAGCCTCTTTCGAACAATAATTCAATTTGTAGTACACCGTTTTTAAATCTTTATGTACTATCACCCTGTCGACTGTATTTTAAACCTTCGACGATAGCAGCAAAATGACGTATCACTATCACTCCCTATGGTGAAAGGCTATATATACAATAGAAATTATATTATATAGTTGCAGGTTATAATTAATATAGTTTTTTTAAGAGAAAGTTTAATATACACCATATATAGAGTGCATAGAATTTTCTATATAAACCGAGAACATTTTTTAAAGTATTTATAAATTGACAAATCTAATTTAACCAATCTAATGTACATGTTGAAATTTCATAGAAAATCTAATTTTATTATTTTGAAATTTTATTATTATTTTTTTCCGAATTTTTTAAAACCTTCTATTTTTTTAATGTTGCAAATAGTAGTTTGTTTCCTATAATAGTATGTTTTAAAAAATTAAAAAATAGTAATAAAATCTCTAAAATTATAAAATTTGGTTTGCTATGAGATTTAAATATGTAGATTAAATTGGTTATTAAATTTGATTTGTCAATTTACAAAAATACTTTCAAAAAAAATCCGTGGTGCATAGAAAGTCCTATTAAACTTTTTCTTTTTTATGCATACAAAAGTTAGATATATGTAATAGTTTTGATATATTCGTTTCCCAACCAATACTTGCCCAAAAAAAGAAATGCTCATGGTAAAAGTTTGGCGAAACTGCCTGAAGATAGTAGAAAGGAGCTCTGATTGGATATTTATTTGGTTCTGCTTGGAAGTATATCAGAGAGTTAATATTTTATGCAGGAATATGGTAGGTTTAAGTCAGAAAATAAACAAATGAGGACAGGGTAGTTACAGCGTTGCTTGATATATATTTAACCATGAACATGCCAATATCTTAGGAGGTAAAATACATATGCTGGTATTGTCTGTGCACATGGTTAAAATAAAACATTCGACTTGGGATGACTACAGCTAGCTGGATGTATTATGATAATGTATCCGATGCAATTAGCATATATAACATTATCATTTTGGGAGGATTACATGACTATCATTATCATCGGAGAATCTTTCTTGTATCATCCCCTGATCTATAAAATTTAGATTTGTTAATTCAGAAAGAAATGAGGATGTCTTATGTGCATTTAATTTTTCATGTCAGTTGCATGATTCAAGAAGGATTTCCTGATTATGAGTTGAGGGCAATTAAAATCTAAGGCTCAGTTTGGATAGTGTGGGAATAAGAGGAATAAGGGAAAAAATATTGAGAAGTGTGTAACTTTGTGAAGGTTTGGATTGTTTATAATAAATTTGAGAATAGAAAGAAACTATTCTCTTATTCTTGCACTTATCCAAACAGAGCCTTGCAGTTTCGAAACACCGCTGGAGGGTCATTCATAGACATTTAATTTAATAATAAGTTGAATTGCTTAGAAGTCCAATTTATTCTAAAAAAAAATCTTAAAAAAATTGCGCATATTTTTCCCTAGTACGTGCATGCTTATTACATGGCTGTTTATTGGTCAATGAATTATGTGTTGATATTTTGTTAAAAGTCGGTTTTCCGTAGAAAAGAAAACCCATACTAATACTTTAATTGTATCAAAACCATAATTTATGTACTTTTCCTCTCTGTTTTTTTTTTAAAAAAAAGTTCACTCTGTGAACCTGTCCTTTGTTTATATAATAACTTCTTTAATTAATACAAAAGTTATGGGACTTGGTCCTTAATTTTCTTCAAAAAAAAAACATAATTTATCAACGTGTAGTCCAAGATGTGTCGTATTAATTAGTTATTAACGGCCGAATCTAAACAAGCATACCATACCAGTCCTGAATAAGAATGATTCAAGATTAATAATTTGATATACAGCATTCAGTTACGCTGTGTTGATATTGGAATTTTAGGATTGTGTATATTGGGGTTGTATTTTGTTTGGACTTTGGATTACTTTTCTATAATATATAGGAAAGTGGTCCGGACGTCGCATCTCTACTTAAAAATAGAAAAAAAAAATATTTGCGTTAGTATATGTTCATTACATATAGGATTTATTTATTATTTGATTTTTGTATTAAGTATTCTTTTATGATGAGTAAATCTATTGTGCACCATGATGCATATAAGTTTTCGTGCACCGTGAACGTTTTGGTCAGTGGTTTCAAAAATTGTCAAATCTAATTTAACCAACCAATCTATAAATTGAAATCTCATAAAAAAATTATATTTTGTAAAATTTTTTACTATTTTCTTATGATTTTTTTCTGTTACCATTTTTGGATATAAATTAATACTTTAATAGTAAGAATATCCAAAAATAGAAAGTATAAATTTTTTAAAAGAAAAATAGTAAAAGATTTTCAAAAAATGTAGAATTTTGATTTCTATAAGATTTCAATATATAGATTAGATTGGTTAAATTACAATGATAATTTGTCGATCCACCGACCAAAACAGTCATGGTGCACAGTAGATTTACTTATTTTATGATTTGTATTGTACTGTTATAATTTTTAATTTAAATATATTGTTGGATTTAAACTAAGAGAAAAATGAAAATGATAGGATGTCATTAGGCTAAATTAATGTCATTATCGGTTTTCCTTAAAAGAAAAATGATATGTCCATGTTGAATTTGCACTATTATTATTATGTGAAGTAATATAAGATGAACAGTTTGAATTGTTTATTTTTGTTTGGAGTCATGATATAATACAATATATGATTAGAGTTAGGGCAACTCTACATGTCAAAATCTCAACGGTAATAATTTGAATTTTTTTTAGATATCCATTTGTTACTATTTTAGTTCTGACCACCAAAAAAAAGCAATTTCTAACCGTTACATGAAAAACTGTGAAGGGGAAAAAAAAAACATGGTTGGTAGTGGGGACGATCAGAAAACCTTAAAATAGCAAGACAATGTAGTAAGACAAAAAAAATATTTCGGTACTCAAAGTCCTTTTCGTGCTACTTCGGGTAATGTTGATTGCAGTTGCAGGACACATGCTTGGACTGAAAATGTTCTCATCAATAAATAAATAAACACGAGACGGGTCTAGCTAGAACCTCTACGGCTATACCGCAATTTCAAAAAAAAAAAACGGACCACAAATTCATCAGTCCCACTATCCATATTTTGTGGTAGGCTTCAGTAGATGTTATATATACTGGCATAATTGACGAGTTGTAGCAAATTCTGAATTATTCATTTAATTTCATGTGGTTAAGATTAGTCCAATATGCACAGCTATTTTGAATGTCGATTATAAAATTATGACCCTCCTGCTTAGTCACTAATTCACTAATTCACTACTCGTTCTCATTTAATTGAGCATTCCTGCTAAGTTCAATTGAGAACGTTGGGATCCACTATCTTTAATTAACCCTAATTATAAGTATTGCAAACATATTGTGCCGTGTCGCATCGTAATGATCAAATGAAAAAACTAACTAACACGATAACATGTACTATGGCAGGACACGACAAGACATGTTAAACGTGTCAGAAATTATCTTAATTTTTTAGTTGAAAAATCTTTAAAAATTTTGAGAATAAGAAAATATTAAAAATTATGATAAATTGTAGGAATTTATTTTTACTTGTCATATAATGATTAAAAAATGAATATTATAAATATTCATCATTAGATTTATAGCATATACTCATTTTAATTTAGGAATAATTAGATTAAGTTAATAGCAAATAAACAAACCATATTGACAAGAAATAAATTTTAAAATTTTGAACTTTCAAATTTAAAATTTCTAATGAAAATAAAATTGAATTTTTTCAATTAAAAATATTTCAAAACTTTATTTTTAAAAATTTTGAATTCGAAATTTTAAATTTTTATATCTTTTGTTGATGGCATAGTATAAATGACTTATTTTGCGATAACATATTTCTAATTTTAATATTTTACAGTAGAATAATTATATTTTTAATGTTTGAAGTGGCATATTTCAAAGGGCAAAATGACCAAATTAATTGATTGATGGTTTAAATCTAGTTTTGTCATTTATTGATGGCATAAAGATAATTTGTCATTTAGTAATAGTATATTTTTAATTTTCAACTTTTACGGTGGCATAAATCAAAATCACTCATTAAGTTAAAAAATTACTTAAAATATACTTAGAATATAAATAATTTAATTTTAATTGTGTCGCATTTTGTGTCATATTGTGTCTCATATATATCAACTTTGTGTCGTGTTTAAACGTGTCGATACTCTAGGGTCTTTAACACGATGCAACTTTAGCGCCAAGACATGTCAATATTCTAGTGTCGTATACTAATTTGATAAATGTATATTGTCAACAAGCATGCATGTCTGTCATGTCGAAATGCCCATGCCGTGTAGTTTTGGAGAACGCAACCTGGTTGTATTTTTGCAAAATACAAACGCCTATATTTTATCTCAAAGTGCGATTTGATATAATTAATTAGATGTGTAAATTTTCAATAATTAAAAAATTTAATAAAAGTTTAATTTAATCTTATCTATCAAAATATTGTGTATAAAAATTTAAATTTCAAATTTGAGAGATTCTCCGTTGGACCAGTGTTTGCGACCCGATTTGAAACCTTGTAATGTCAAGCGAAATTAGATATTGGACCTTTCAAATTACACTACGCCAAAAAAAAGCATTAGTACCAGGTCTTTAGTACCGTTTTTTAAGAAAACCGGTATAAATATTAGAAGATGGCAATTCCGTAATTGTCAGTCAATACCTTTAGTACCGGTTTTTTTAAAAACCGGTACTAAATGTTTCTGGAAAAAACCTTAAAAAAATGGGTTAGCATTAGTACCCGGTTTTTCCAAAAAACCGGTACTAAAAATTGCATCTTTAGTACCGTTTTTTTAGAAAAACCGGTACTAATGCTAACCCATTTTTTTTTAATTATCTGCCAACTATTAGTACCGGTTTTTTATAAAAAACCGGTACTAATAATACGCAGATATTTTCAGTTCAAGGGGTATATCTCCTCCTCCTTCCCTTTGTATATTACTCATCTTCACTACTTCATGGCCATTATTTTCCATCTACAACCGAAAGTTTTTTTCTCTTTGTAAAAACCTCATAAAAAAATAGCTAAAAATTGTTAAAAATTCCGAAAATTTGCAAAATAAGTAGAGAAAGCAAAGGAGATCAAAGAGGAAGAGAAAGTTTTTCTATTGAAGAGGAAGAGGGCGGATTGAGAGAAGACAATTTCGGTAATTTTTATTTTAACCCTCAATATATTTTTTGGATTTTTTTCGATTTACTATGCATATACATATTGGTTAATTGGCATTTGCATCTATTAGTTAAGTATTGTCATGTAGGACCAAAATGCCGGAATTTGAACTATTTTAGGTCTTGCCCGTCCGAGATTAATCCATTAGGGATTAATCTCGGATAGTACTCCCGGTCAGGAGTACTGCTCTTTGGATACTATCTTGTCTCATTTAGGACAGCGAGCTGTACGTTAGATGCAACGTGTTGTGTGAGAAAAATTCGACGACATTTCCTCTTATGTTCCCACGGGTACGTACGCACGATTAATCGTGTGTTTGCGTATTCAGGGAACATAAGGGGAAATGCTGCCGAATTTTTCTCAGACAATACGTTGCATCTAACGTACGCTCGCTAATGAGACAAGAGTATCCAAAGAGCGGGCTAGGATGGTAACCGGCCCAAAAATCTAATATATTGCATTAAATCTATAAACCCTAAACCTTGGCTTTTGGATATATACAGATGGATCTGAGGGAGAAGTACATGTTTGACTATTCAAGAATATCAGATGAATTTGTTGGACTTGTTGATGAGTTCATAAAATGTGCAGAAGAACATCGAAAGTTGACTGGAAAGCCCAGAATTTTATGTCCTTGTAAACACTGTCTGAACTTTGAGAGACAAGATAGTAAAGTGATTAGATCACATCTGATTCAGCGTGGATGGATGACAACACCAAAATACCTCCGTTGGGTTTCACATGGAGAAAAATTGGAAGAAAATTTAGATGCTGGAAGGAGCAATATTAATGTATTTGATGATTTTGAAAATATTGTACAAAATGATTGGGGGCATGATATAGAGGATAATGTAATAGTGGGTGATGATCATATAGAAAATTTAAGTGAACCACAATATAATGATGACATTAGAGAAAATGATTTGGATGAAATGATGAATGAATTACCCAATGATTTTATTGATGATGTTCCTGATGTGTTTCAAAAGTTGGATGAAAACTCTCATATACCCTTATATCCTGGTTGCAATGAAGATAAATTCTCAAAAATAAAAACTGTTTTTAAGTTATATAACTTAAAAGCTAAAAACAATTGGAGCGATAAGAGTTTCACATCTTTGCTCGGTCTTTTGCGAGAAATGCTTCCAGCAGACAATACATTGCCAGATACAACTTATAAGGCCAAAAAATTATTATGTCCTTTGAAATTAGATATAGTGAAAATTGCAGCATGTCCGAATGATTGTATATTGTTTCGAAATGAGTATGAGAACCTCCAGAAATGTCCAAAGTGTAATGCATCCCGGTATAGACAAAGGGACGGTGATTTGGATGACGAAGAAGATAGTCCATGGAAGAAGAAACCAGCTGCGAAAACATTGTGGTATCTACCTATAATACAAAGGTTTGAGCGTCTTTTTAGTAATTCAAAAGATGCTAAACTGTTGAGGTGGCATGCAGAAGGCAGAAAGAAAGATGGAAAGCTTAGACATCCAGCAGACTCACCCCAGTGGAACAACATAGACAGTCATTTTATTGAGTTTGGCAGCGAGTCTAGAAATTTGAGATTGGGATTGTGCACGGACGGAATGAATCCTTACGGTCTCATGAGTACCAACCGAAGTGTCTGGCCAGTTTTGTTGGTTATTTACAACCTTCCTCCCTGGTTATGCATGAAAAGAAAATATCTTATGATGCCGTTGCTCATTTCTGGTCCAAAACAACCCGGAAACGATATAGATGTCTACTTGGCTCCGTTAATAGAGGACCTTGATAGGTTGTGGAAGGACGGAGTGAAGGTCTTTGATGCGCATTCCAGAAATCATTTCACCTTACGTGCGATGATATTTTGCACAATTAATGACTTTCCCGCGTACGGGAACTTGTCGGGTTATAGGAACAAAGGAGAAAAGGCATGTCCTGTTTGCATGGAGGAAACACATTCGATATGGCTATCGAATTGTAGAAAAACAGTCTATTTGGGACACCGTAGATTTCTAAGCCGTCATCACCCATACCGTCGGGCACCTTATAGGAACAAATTTGATGGCAACACCGAAACCCGCCGGGCACCTATACCAAAATCTGGAAGACAGACTTATGAAAGTGTTAAGGATCTTAAAATTCAGTTGGGGAAACCATTTGTGAATAGAATTCCAGAAAAGAGTTCTTGGAAGAAGAAGTCTATATTCTGGGACCTTGAATACTGGACTTATCTGGATGTCAGACATTGTTTGGATGCGATGCATATAATCAAGAACATTTGTGAAAATCTGGTTACTTTGATTTTAAATCCTCAAGGAAAAGTGGATAATGTTAATGTGAGAAAAGACATGATAGAAATGGGAATTCGACTGGAACTAGCTGCAAAGGAAGACAATAGTAAGAAACGGGATTGGTTACCTAATGCTGTTTATACTTTAACTAAGAAAGAGAAACTCAGTTTGTTGGAGTGTTTGAGGTCTATTAGGGTTCCAACTGGTTATTCCTCCAATATTTCACGAAAGGTATCTACAAAGGATATGAAATTGATTGGAATGAAGTCACACGATTATCACGTGTTGTTAACCCAGTTGCTTCCGGTTGCAATCCGAGCATGTTTTAAAGAAGAAGTTCGAAATTCTATCACTAAGTTGTGTTTCTTCTTCAATAAAATCTGCTCTAAAATGATCGATCCTGAAAAACTTACTCAGTTGGAAACTGATGCGGTTCAGACCATATGTGAGTTGGAAATGCACTTTCCCCCCTCGTTCTTCGTTGTAATGGTGCATTTGACCATTCATTTAGTCAGAGAAATAAAACAGTGCGTTCCGATATTTTTGCGGTACATGTACCCTTTTGAAAGAGCAATGGGTCAGTTGAAAGGGTTAGTTCGAAGCAGATCTCGACCAGAAGGAAGCATAATTGAAGGATATGTTGCAGAAGAGATTATTGATTTTTATAATGATTATCTAGATGGAGTTCAACCTATTGGCCTGCCCAAAAATAGACACGAAGGTAGGCTCTTAGGGAAAAGCATAATTGGTATGAAAGTAATTACAATGGACCTTGCAAAGAGAGAAAAAGCTCATCTTAAAATTCTGCAACAAGTCGCTGTTGTGTCTCCTTATGTTAATGAACACATAGCCGAGTTGCGAGAGCAGAATCCTCAGAGATCAGAAAATTGGATCACCAAGGAACACAACAAAAGTTTTGTGAAATGGTTCAGAAACAAGGTCTCACTGTCCCGACCTTCAAATGAAACGGTGAAATGTCTTGCCAAAGGTCCCAACGCCAATGTGCACACTTATCAAGGTTACGACCTGAATGGTTTCACCTGGTATACAAAAAAACAAGATGGAAAAAGCACAGTACAAAACAGCGGAGTTACAATAGTAGCCATATCAAGTGATGGAACATCATCGGAGCCGTATTATGGTTGGATTGAAGAAATTTGGGAATTTGATTATAATGCATTTAAAATAGCAGTGTTTGAATGTAAATGGGTGCTCAAAAGCGGCGTGAAGACTGATAAAAACGGATTTGTAACCGTTGATTTAAAAAAATTGGGATATTCCGATGATCCTTTCATACTTGCAAACAAACAAGCAATGCAAGTTTTTTATATTGCTGACCCGGCTGACAAGGGACGACATGTGGTACTTCCCGGAAAAAGACGCATCGTTGGCGTTGAAGATGTCGTGGACGAAGAAGAATATGATCAATTTGATGAAATAGCACCATTCTCCACAGGTATATATAATTAATTTTAAATCTGTAGAAAAAAATTTACAGAATTAATATGAACAATTCGCGTTCCAATTGAAGAGTTAGCAAGTAATTTGCGTTCCAATATACTTATTATGTTCACAGGTATCGATGGGACACCGCAACCAATTGAAGAGTTAGCAAGTAATTTGCGTTCCAATCAGGAAGAAGGCGTGTGGGTAGATCGACCGAAGTCACCAAAAAATAAATGAATTCGAATTTGTAATAAATATTTGAAAAGATTATCTCATTTGTTATTAGAATGATATTTTCAATTCATATTTGTAATTTTATAATCAAATACAAAAAAAATGGGGCCAGAATTCGAATTTATCTTTAGTACCGGTTTTTTGACTAAAAACCGGTACTAAAGATCAACAATTAATTTAAAAGAAAAAGTAATATATTTGTAAAGGTGGGTCCCACCTAAACGGACAAAATTGGGGAATATCTTTAGTACCGGTTTTTATCTAAAAACCGGTACTAAAGATCATGTGAATTTAAAACGTCGCGATCTTTAGTACCGGTTTTTAGACAAAAAACCGGTACTAAAGACCAAACCCTATTTTTTTTAATATATAACCCGCCCCCCCCCCCAAAACCCTTCCTCCTTCCTCTCGTCCGAAACAGATCTCTCGCGCACTCATCTCTCTCTATCTCTAAAAACCCTACCTTACTCTCTGTCTTGCCGACGACGACGCTCTCTCTCGCCGACGACGCTCCTCTTCTTCTCCTCCTCTATCGACAGGAGGTAAGTCTCCTCTCTCTACCTAGCTCTCTCTTTTTCTCTCTCTCCCCCACTCTCTTCCTCTCTCTGCTCTCTCTCCTTCTCACTCACATGCTCTCTCTCTCCCTTCCACAGCCGACGGCCGACAGCCCCTCTCTTCGTCTCTCCGACAGCACCTCCCTCTCTCTCTCGACCGCGACAGCCAAGAGCCGACGGCAGCGACCGCAACAGTGACAACACCTCCCTCTCTCTCTCCCTAAGAAGGTATCATCTCTCTCTATCTCTCTCTTTCTATTTGCATTTGTGATTGATGATTAGAAATTGATTAGATTAATTGAGAATTGAGAATTGAGAATTTAGATTACAGTGACAGCCCCTCTCTCTCTCCCTAAGAAATTGATTGATTGATAATTGTGATTGTATGTGATTGGGTTTGGGTTTGGACTGAATTGATTAGGCTGAAATTGAACTGTTTTGGGGCTGTTTTGGGTTAATTTCGGGGCTGTTGGACTAAAATTCTGGGGCTGTTGGAATTGTTTTGTGTTTCAATTGTGCTAGGAATTAATGTGTCGAATGGAATTGATTAATTTGTGTTGAAATTGAACTGTAAATTAAATGTGTATATAAATTAAATGTGTATATATTAATTAAAAGGTAGTAATGGACAAATCGGAAGGAAGCAACCCAAATGGGAATAAGGGGAAAAAACCCGTTGAACAAGTTTATGTCCGACAAAAAGACAAGAAGAAGGAGAAAAAGACCAAGAAGGAGACGGAGACGGAGACGAAGACGGACACCAAGGTAGAGTTTGATGTCACTCGTCAGAGATACGTGCCTCAGTGGATGCGAGATAAGCCTCTCCCTAGGAGGTCTGTATCTGCTGTGAGGCGTTTTCCAGTCGGTTGCGGACGGACTCCTGCAGATTGGGAGGAGGTCCCAGAGGAGATGCCAGAGGAGGAGCCAGAGGAGATAGAGGAAGAAAAGAAGGAGTGAATTTAGGGTTTAATTTAGCGTTTAAGTGTTTGAATTGTTGTTTTAATTATTATCTATGTTAATTTGAACCTTAATTTGTATGAACCTTAAGTTTGGAAAATGTTATTTGGTTTTATCTATATCTATGTTATAATGTTTTAATTATTATATAAATTATTATTATTGTGTATGAATTGATTAACTATCCATGATTGAATATATGCTTTAATTATCATCTAAATAAATTATATATGGTGTTTTAATTAGGTAGTGATGGAGAAAGGTGAAGGAAGCAACCAAAATGCGAAAAAATCCATCGAACGAGTTTATGTTAGGCGAAACGTTCGTTCCAACCCAGCCTCTCAAAATCAGGCATCTCAAAACCAGCCTAACCAAAACGAGGCCAAGAAGCCGAATTATGAAAAGGCTGCAATATTTTTCAAGTTTTTAATTGATAAGTTTGTGGCACCGTACACAGAAATTAGAGAAGAAAATACTGATGACAATAAGTGAACTTAGTGTTTATGTTTGTGTTTGGATTAAGTGAACTTAGTGTTTATGTTTAAGTGAACTTTAGTGTTTATGTTTGGATTAGTACTATGTTATTTTGTTGTATTCCTTGGTGATCCAATTATATGAACCTTTCCTTGGATTAGTACTATGTTATTTTATCTATTATTATGTTATTTGAGATTGAGCTTGCTATTAATTTTCATTTCTAATGTTATTTGAGATTGAATTGTGAATTATTTTAATTTGAGCTCTATTAATTTTTGTGTTATGTGTTTGACTTTGTGCATGTAAGTTGTGGTATGTAACTTGGATTTTAAATTACAGCAATGTCGGACAGAAATGATCAGGATCCCGGGATGAACCCGAATGACTCGAGTTCGGAAGAGGAGATTATTGTTAGTAACAAAAGGGGAAAAAGATCAACGGCTAAGTGTTTGAAGACACGCAAAAAGATAGCTGCTGGACAGGACATGAAAGTCGAGTTTAACGAGAAATGCAAGCCGATTGGCGAAAATGCAAAGGCATTCACAAATTGGTGTGCTTCAAAAACAAGAGATATGATTCCTTGCATGTATTAATATGAATTTGAGATATGAATTATCATTTGATTATAGTATTAATGCACTTATACAAATGAAATGAATGCAGTTATCCTAATTGGATTGCGGTGCCAAATGAGTTGAAAAAAAATTTGTACAAACAAATAGCACAGGATTGGAAACTTCCGGATGACTTACCACTGGATGTTAAGAAGAAGATTCTACGTAACTGTAACGAGTCTTGGAGACATTGGAAAATTCGATTGGTGAGAGAATTTCCTCTATAATACATGTTCATTTATAAACGATTGATTTAGCATCAATTTTAATTATAACGTGTCTTTTTGGTTATATCAGAATAAGGCTTACTTGGAGAATCCAAAGGAAGGTGCACCCTCACCATGGGATGTACAGAACATCTCGAAAGAAGAATTTGAGGCAATGCAAGAGTATCATTCCAGCGAGAAGTTTAAGGTATGAAAATGAGTATCTTTCGCTTTTACTTAATTGCTTAGTTTTTTTTTTGTTTATACTACAAAATTTGTGATATTAATATATTAGATGTTATGATAAATGTTAATTTGCATGTGATTTGATAATTATTATTGTGTGTATGATGCATGTGATATGTAAATTGCTGGTACATATCGGTATTCTTATTTGATGGCTAGCAAAAATGGCGCTAGCCCCAGAAACAAAAATATTTTTTTTTTATATTGATTATTATTAGTACCGGTTTTTAATAATAAACCGGTACTGAAGAGATATTTAGTACCGGTTTTTAGACTAAAAACCGGTACTAATGATACCAAAATTTTTTAAATTTTTAAAATAAAACAGTTTGCTAACATTAGTACCGGTTTTTATTTAAAAACCGGTACTAAAAGTATTATTTTTAGTACCGGTTTTTATTAAAAAACCGGTACTAATGTTAGCTGCTGGTTTCCCCCCGCAAATTGGGCCCTGTCTTCAGTACCGCCTATTTAGTACCGGTTTTTAAATATCTTTAGCACCCCTATTATTAGTACCACTGCAAAACCGGTACTAAAGATTCATAATAAATCGGTACTAAAAAAATAATATGGCGCAGTGTTAGATTTCAAGGAAATTAGCTACGACAACAGCGCAAAGACGAATTATTTTTAAATTGAGTAAATTTTATATAGTTCTTTTAACTACAGTAGTTACGCACCATGCTCAACTACACACATATCGATTTTTATAAAAAGTTGTACCTCAAACTACTATATAGCTAGATCAATATTTGTACAAACATATCCCGTCCTCAAAACTATATTTACACTTGTTGTTAAGTCAAATTGCGACTTGACAATGTCAAATAGCTTCTTAAACTTACAGATGCTTACGAAATCAATAATCCTCTCTTTCTAATTAATGTACACTTGTATTTTTCAACCCTCGAACTTATTATTTTTGAAACCATTTTAATAATACAAGCATATATACATATATGCTCTTTCTATTTTTCTTTTACTTTATTTCATGCTTTATTTGTTTAATTTTATAATGATATTTACATACAGTCATGGAGATCTCTTTGAAAGTAATTGGAGCAAATATAATGCTTGTTTTGTATGTGAAATACTAACCCCCGCTATAATATATTTATATATAATGTAATTAATACAAAGCATATTTTCAGTTTCAAATTGTTTATTGTGCCAGTATTTCGTTATATATAATTCGCTATTTTAAATCCAAAATCTTATTTGTCATTACTGAAATTTTAAATCTCAAATCCTTCATTTGTATACTAATATTTTCTGGTTGCAACCAACATACGCATGGACCGCATGTGTCAATTCGGAGCATTTCGTTGCGGTGGGACCAGGTACGGTCGGTGGGTTTGATTGAACTGCGTCAAGCCATTATTGGGTCATTGTACATTGTACAGCGATACGTCAGAGCGCTAATAACACTTCCCATCTGCCGAAATTATTTAATATAAAAATTCAGACATCAAAAAATTTAATACAAAAAATTATTTATTTTTTTTTAATAAGAAGAAAGTTCCAACGCGTTTATAAACCGCGCCTCTCTCTCTCCTCTCGAACGCGTTTTATAAACGCGTTACAGGCCTTAAAACGCGTTTATAAAACGCGCTAGAAGCCTGAACTTTCGGAATAGTTAAAACACAATTAACGCGTTTATAAAACGCGCTAGAAGGCTTGTTACTCGTTTATAAAACGCGCTAGAAGCCTGAACATTCCAACTTCTATCACTTCGATCAAACTTTAGTCATTTCGATCGAACTTTAGTCATTTCTGTCTATAAGTTTGTGAATTTATAAACGCGTTATTTGAAGTTATATAAGACTATACATTCTCGCAGAATTTAAATCGTCAACAACAGATTATCTCTTACAATTTAAAAACCTATCAATCAAATCCAAAAATGTCTACAATTACAATATATGTCAACCAATGTCCAACTTTTGGTGCTTCTTACTTCCACATCGGTTGTAGTATGCATACCACATTTGCTGAAATTCGAAATGAATTATACAGCAGACTACAGATTTTAGAAACCTAGTACACTTTGAATATCCATGGTCGTTACAATGAAATTGTAAATGGGAGATATGAATCGCTATTTCTTCCTGTAAATTCTGAAGATCAATGGCGCCTTTTTTACCACGAGACATTCGAGACGAGAGGGTTACCGATTATTGAGTTGCATGTTGATTTCATCCCCGTATATGGCACGGGACCAGATCTGAACCTAACACCCCTTGACGAGCCCGGTAGCAGTGAGCCAAACACTTCCTTAAACCTTATGTGTGGCCAGCAATCCACCCCTTACCAATACACTGGCGAACAATTCGTTCCTACGCAAGACAATAACACATCAGGAGATGAAGTCGAGGTTGCCGATGGTGATGAAGATGAGGGTCCGGCGACTTACTCCGACCTTCCTACCGGAGAAGAATATACCGATGTGGAGGACTTCTCCGAGAGAGAAGTGCCTTTTTATTCAAACTGCGACCAGCCATACGTTTCAGGAAGGACGGACTTGCACCATCCTGTAAGTGAATTGTGTGATATTTCCATGTTTGAGTATGCTGGTATGCCGGAGTAGTGTTTACCAAAAACCCGCCGGGTCGAACCCGCCCCGCCCCAAACCCGCCCCATGGACCGGACCGCCCCGGACCGTCCATGAACCGTGATGGACCGAAGGGTTAGAACGGGGCGGGTCTTCGACGGGTTTGGACCGCCCTTTCTAAAACTACCCGTGTTAACCCGCCCCGTCTTAACCCGTGGACCGAACCGCCCCGCCCCGTCAACCCGTCCAAAACCCGTGCTAATCCCGAAAAAAAAGGGTAACTTTATATAATTATATTCAATTTTTTTCATCTAATAAAAAAATTACTTATAAAACAAAAAAAACAGAAAATATAAGTAAAAAAAATAAAGAAAAAACGTAAAAGTAAAAAAATAAAAGTAATTAACGAAAAATAAAAGACAGAAAAAAATATTGAAAAAACAAAAAAAGTATTGAAAAAATAAAACATAAAAAAAACAGCAAAAAAAAACGTTATAGTGATTATATATGTAGTTTAATACTAAAGAAAAATAAAATAAATAAGAACCCGCGGACCGGACCGGACCGGACCGTCATAACCCGTGCGGGTTACATGGGGCGGGTTTAAGAAGGGTTAGGGCCAAGATTTCTAAGATGGACCGTCCTAACCCGCCCCGTCTTAACCCGTGAACCGTCCTAACCCGCCCCGTCCTAACCCGTGGACCGCCGCGGGTTTGACCGCCCCGCCCCGCCCCGCCCCGTTTGGTAAACACTATGCCGGAGCGTAGTTTAGGGCCACAAGGCGAACTTGCTGTTGGTAAACGATTCGGTTCCAAAAAATAATTAATTCTAGCTGTCTGTGATGTTTCATGCAAAACAAATCGAGAAGTTCGAACGGAAACTAGCAATAAACAAAAAATTGTAATGGTTTGCATGCAAAAACCGAATTGTAAGTGGCGATTGTATGGTAGACGTGAGAGTTATAATACAAATTGGAAGATCTCTACCAATCCAAATGAGCATATTTGTTCGAGACCCCCGGGCCAAAAAGGTCACGCAAACCTTACAGCTAGTCTCATTGCCGAACACGTTAGGGATGAATTGAAAAAAATTTTGGGAAAAAGTGTCCAGAACATAGGAAGCCTCATAAGGGCTAGATATCCACGTATTGAACCGACTTATAATAAACTATGGCGTGGGAGGGAGCAAGCGTTGGAGCAATTGTTTGGGTCCTGGGAAGGGGCCTACAATAAACTTCCACGCCTCCTGGAGGCAATGAATATCATTCTCACCTCACCTCTCTCATTCTCACCTCTGAATATCATTCTCATCTCTCATTCTCACCTCTCTCATTCTCACCTCTCAATGTTAATAAGTGCGAAATTATAATAAGAAATTTTCCGGTGGAATCTGTTATTATGTACGAAGGTCGGCCCAGATGGACAGCTCGCTAACTTCATCATCATCTGAGGTAGACCAACACTCTGCTGCCTACGATCATGGGTAATGGGCGGTAGAGTTCTGCCGACCCAATTAGGGAGGAACTCGACGACTGTCGAAGGCTCTCGCAGAATTGGGCAACTGTCCATGAGTCTCCGCAAATCGTTGTTTTCATATTAATGAGAATTATTGTAATGAAAATTGTTATTAATTTAAATCGTTGTTTTCATATTAATGAGAGTTTTTGTAATGAAATTTTTTCTTAATTTTTATATTAATTAGTTATAAATATTAAAACATAGATAAAACATAAAATCATACAATAACATAAATTCATACAATAACATAAATTTCATAGAAAATAAAATACATAAATTTCATTATTCTAGCACAATTAAACTTTAATTTTTCTCCACTTCCTTAACGTCTTTATTCTTCTCCTCCTCCTTATTCTCACTAGAACTCTCATCTATTTTAACCCCCATACTAAAATCAGGGCTCCTGCCACATCCTGGAGGGAAACGACGTACAACAGAGACGGCCCTTCTCTTCGGAGGGCCGTATAATGGGATCCTTTTTGCTCCCACATTAGGTTTTTCCTCTCCCACCTTGGATGTTTCCTCCCCCATCTTATTATTGTTTTGATCCTTCTCCATTTCTCAAATTTCTGATTTTACGCGTCTTTTGTTTGTGATTTTTTGATACGAAATAGGAGAACGAATTGAGATATATATAGGCAATTATTTAACCGTTTATAAAACGCGCTAGAATAGGGGTCTGCTCAAAAAACGCGCTATAAAACGCTGCTCAAACACAGTATCACGCTGCTCAAAAAGTGGATACCACCTTTGTACGCATTTATAAAACGCGTTGGAGGCCTACGAACGCGTTTTATAAACGCGTACGAAGGTGGTGTCCAGGTAAAACAGTAAAACAGACTGACAGCCTGCGAAAGTATTGAATTCCATTAACTTAGCCCTTCGTACGCGTTTATAAAACGCGCTCAAACCTTATTACGCGTTTTATAAACGCGTACGAAGGGTTGAGTTTATAAATAGTCCTGCTTCTCCGCAAATTCACGTCGAAAATTCAGAAATCAAAAACCAAAACTTTAGAGAACTTACGCAGAGAAAAGAAACCGAGAAAACATAATGTCAACTAAACCACGTCATGTTTGTACCGGTGTGCTTCTACAAGGAGATGGAGGAATAAGTAAACGAGATATTCTTCGGCACGTCTACTTGCACTATCCTTCCGACAAATTTTACGTGAAGGTTTTTCAACGCGACGTTTTTGAAGTCAGAGGGCCGAAATATTGGACGGATGTAGTTAAGAGGGATGGAGGATATCATGTCCGACGTGGAGATGAAATCGTTTGGTTGCGTTTGCAACAGGCATGTCCTCCTGGATTTGAAAATCACCCTTTAAATGGAAATGACATATATCATTTGGACTGATTATTAGGTTTTCTATAATTAGATGTTTTTATTATTGTGTGTTCTATAATTAGGTTTTCTATAATTAGATGTTTTTATTATTGTGTGTTCTATTATTATCTGTTTTCTTTTATGTTTTAGTATATGTATTAATTCGTGTTTTAGTATATGTATTAATTCGTGTAGTATATGTGTTGTAAGTTTTATTATCTAATTTATTTTATCCATTTTCATTTTTATTGTGAAATTCGAAATATTAATATTAATAGACTTAATATTTATTTAAATTATATTAGACATTACAACTCAATAAACATTATAATAAAAAACACAATACAAATTAAAAATTACAATTTATTAAAATTTTGAACCACACAATACACAACAAAAAAAATTACAAAATACATGATATTAAAATTTTGAACCACATAAAAAAAAATTGTAGAGGATCCATTGCTAAGGGTGGGAAGAGAAAACATCACCGCAACTAATAGAGAAAAATAGGGTGACTGATTGTCATATTGACCCCCTCTTTTTCTGAGACTTGGATGAGGATGACTGCATGTATGCAGATTCTCATCCAAGGATGCCGGCTGCGGTGTTATGGCTCGTAGACCCAGCCCAACAAACCGTCATCTACACGTAATAACAGATTCCACATGAAAGTTTTTATTTTAAAGTTGGTGGAATATTAATAGCCATAAGGATTGTGTGCGACTCTGTATCAGTGAATAAGTGTGCCGCATACAACCCTTATGGCTATTAGTTTCGCACCAACTAATATTATTTTGCATTCCACCATCTGACTCTTCTTTTCCTCTCATTTTTTTCTTTTTTTCAGATCTTTTCTCTTTTTTTTTTTGATTTTGGACGACAGAAGGATGGGTATTTATATGGAAATTAGATCTCTCGAACGCGTTTTATAAAAGGGTAAGAACGCTTCTTACGCGTTTTATAAACGCGTAAAATCAGAAAATAACGCGCAAACTCAGAAACTTTCGCCGCAATCACTGCAGCTTTTAGCGCGTTTTATAAACGCGTTTTAAGGCTTGTAACGCGTTTATAAAACGCGTTCGAGAGGAGAGAGAGAGGCGCGGTTTATAAAGGCGTTGGAACTTTCTTCTTATTAAAAAAAAATAATTCTTTGTATTAAATTTTTTGGTGTCTGAATTTTTATATTAAATAATTTCGGTCCCATCTGTATTGTATACAGAAAAATCCAGTGAGAGTACAAGAGTCAAGAGGACAAAACCTATTTCCAAATCTCTTGTGCCTCTCTTCTGTACGCCAATTTATGCCGCTCCCACTTACCATCCAGGTGTACTTCACCCTTGTTGACGTGGTTCACACTTTCACTATGTACTTTTTATGTTAATTTGCACGATTCAACAAGGTTGTATATGGAGATGGCAATCCCAAAAAGATAGCACGCTCCACATTGCAACTTCGAAAATTGTTAAATATATTGAAGTATATTATAATGCATATATATATTTCTTGAATTTGCAACCGCAATTTAAATCTGCATTAAATTTTAAAACTTATGTTAGATGGTACAATAAATTTTCTATTTGACACACTTTATCTCTCTTCTGCAATGTATTCTCTTTAAATAACAACAAAATCATTGATCGTCTGCAGCAGACTCCCATACTCCGATGATACGGCAAATTTATTTTTTATTAATTAATTAAACAAACAAAGAATTATAATACATAATTAATATCTTCAACAAATTATTAATTTTACGTAAAGAAATTAAAGTAGAATCACTAAACATGCATGATTGTCAATTGTCATACATACATAAAAGTAATCGATTTTGATAAATGCAAATTTAGAAGGACAAAAAGCACAAATATATATATATACCTCTGTGAAAACAATAACCCCTTTCCCCAATGGCCCAATCGATCGTCTCTTCTCTCCGTATAAATCTAAATCGTCACTCCTATCATTAGTACAGAAAACAAACAGTATTAATTAATTGTAAAAGCTAGTCCCTATGGTAGAATGAGCTAACATAATCTGTGTTTATACAAAAGTTATTTCCATTTATTTATTAAAATAAGATTGTAATAAGACAGTTACAAAAAAAATAGAAACAGTGAAATTTAGAAATACAGTACACACCATCTTACGTATTTAGACAATTGTCGTAATTTTAACCTTTCTTCTTAATTAGGGAGTAGCTAGTGTCAAACATATAGGACACATACACTTAATTATCCAACATGAAAAAATTTTAATTTTTAATATTAAAATGGCTTATCCAAACTGCTCAAATTGTTCTACGTTATAAAATCTCCATGGAGATCAAAATTTATATTTTTTTTACTATTTTTTGGAATTTTTGAATATGCTCAATCTAAAAAGTTATGAACCCTCCAATTTCGAAAATTCGAAAAAAATAGTTAGAAAATTTGTAAAAAATATATATATATATAATTTGATTTTCAAGGATATTTTAATATAGAGATCATATTGAGTGGTTAGGATCGGCCGTTTTAAATTTTAATAGTCGATGTTTATATCGTATTTGATATTTTATATGTTTGATTCTAGCATTACTCTCTTAATTAATGGCAAGCCTGCGAGCAGTTCATGAAACAAAAAAATGTGCCGTGCCTTATAATAATCAGAAGCTGCCACTATAAGAAAGATGGTTTTTACATAGATTTTTATTGCTAGATTTTTTTTTTATGTTGACATTGATCTATTGCTAGATTTATTTTTTTTTATTGCTAGATTCAATTGATGTACTAAATCTAGAATTTCTTTTAGCAAGACATAATTTTCTATTAATATCTTGTTAAAAATCTAGCAATTTATTTTTGCTAGACTTTTCTAATCTTGTAATATCTAGTGTAGCAATTTAAAGAAGTCTAGCAATTTATTGTTGCTACAATAGATATTACGAAATTCGAAAAGTCTATCAAAAATAACTTGCTAGATTTTTAAGGAGCTATTGATAGAAAATTAAGTTTTGCTAAAAAATTTTTTAGATTTAATGCATCAAATAAATCTAGCAATAGAACAATAATAATCTATGTAAAGACTATCTTTTTTTTAGTGTGCACGGAGACACCTCTTTCTCCAAGGCTACAAAAGAGTAGGGATCCTGGGATAGATGTATTTGTCTCCCATCTACTGACGTGAATTAGGATGCTTCGAAGATAAACAAAAGATGGAAAATAAATATGAGTAATGTTAGAATCTAACATATAGGATGTCAAACACGATACGAAACATCAACTCTTTAAATTTCATATGATTGATCCAGACCGCTTTAACATGATCTTTGTATTAAAATATTTTTGAATATCAAAATTTACATATTTTTCAAATACTTTGCTATTTTTTTTCGAATTTTCAAAATAGGACGGTCCATAGCTTTTTAGATTGAGCATATTCTAAAATTACAAAAAAAATAGTAAAAAAATTTGGAAAACATATAATTTGGCCTCCGGAAAAATTTTGTTACGAAGAACAATTTGAATAGTTTGGATCTACCATTTTAATCTAAAATTTTGAAATATCATCACATGTGTGCAATATATTAGACTCTTAGCACCTTCCAATAAATATAACTATTATATTTATACAGGGCATAAAATGAATGGAGCTCTGATTGACAAATTGGTCAGGTCACTTCTGTCAGGAATCGGTCAAACTATTTTGGCCATTTTGTACGTTTAGTTGGGAACTTGGGATTTTACCATCACCGTGATTGATTTAATTAAAAAATGGGTTACTTATTGAAAAACTTGTATTTATATTATAATATATATATATATATATATATATATATATATATATAGAAAGCTTTCAATCAAAGCGCTTTGACCGGAGCCCCAGTTAAACCCCGTCAGATCTCAATATTGAAAGTTCAAATGACCGATCCAAACCGTCAAATATGATCTCCATATTGAAATCTCCTTGCCGACTAATTTTTTCATTTTTTTGAAATTTGTAAGTATTTTTTTCGAATTTTAGAAAATCGTTAATCTAATTTGTTCTAAACCCTACAAAAACTGCTGTTTTTAAAAATCCGAAAAAAATACTTAAAAATTTCAAAAAAATGAAAAAATTAGTCGGCAATGAGATTTCAATATGGAGATCATATTTGACGGTTTGGATCGGTCATTTGAACTTTCAATATTGAGATCTGACGGGGTTTAACCGAGACTCCGGTCAAAGCGCTTTGATTGAATCCTTCCTCATATATATATATATATATATATATATATATATATATATATATATATATATATATATATATATATATATATATATATATGAGAATGGATTCAATCAAAGCGCTTTGACCGGAGTCTCAGTTAAACTCCGTCAGTTCTCAATTTTGAAAGTTCAAACGACCGATCCGAACCGTCAAATATGATCTCCATATTGAAATCTCCTTGCCGACCAAAATTTTTCATTTTTTTGAATTTTTTAAGTATTTTTTTCGGATTTTCAAAAATCGTTAATCTAATTTGTTCTGAACCCTACAAAAATTGCTGTTTTTGAAAATCCGAAAAAAATACTTAAAAAATTTAAAAAAATGAAAATTTTGGTCAGCAAGGAGATTTCAATATGGAGATCATATTTGACTGTTCGGATCGGTCCTTTGAACTTTCAAATTTGAAATCTGACGGGGTTTAACTGAGACTAAGGTCAAAGCGCTTTGATTGAAGGCTTTCTCTCTCTATATATATATATATATATATAGAGGATGACTAACGCGCCATCGATGGCACAGAGGGTCCCGTGCCATCAAGTCATTTTTCGAGATCCAAAATTAAAATGGTCAATCCAAACCATTCAAGTTGTGCTCCATATTGAAATATCTTTGGAGACAAAATTTTACATTTTTTTTTAATTTTTTTGCTATTTATTATGATACTTTTAAAAACATTATGATTAGAGTATTTTAGGCCCTCCAATTTAAAAATATCATAATAAATATCAAAATAATTTGAAAAATTGTAAAATTTGGTCTCCAAGGTTATTTCAATATTGTGATCAACTTGAACGGTTTGGATCGACCGTTTGAATTTTGGATCTCGAAAAAATGAGTCGATAGAAAATTGATGGCACGTGCCATCGATGGCGCGTTAGCCATCATATATATATATATATATATATATATGATTAAAAAGTCAATAGCAATGTATAAAAAATACAGTTTTTTTAAATAACTATTTTTTTTATCTCTACTACTTCTAAACGTATTGACATTCATATATCTATCCAATCTAGATCAAAGATCTATATCAATTTTGAGTCCAAAAGTGTATCCAAATTTTTTATTACAAATAATATGGTTCATTAAATTATTATAAGAAAATATATGGTGCATACTAATGTACAAGAGATTCGGTGTATGTTGATTCAAATTCTTTATAATATGTTTCAAAATTATCGATTCAAACTGTCAAATATGATCTCCTTGCTGATCAAATTTTATATATTTTTGGACTATTTTACTATTTTTGTTGAAATTTTAGATATTGCTAATCTAATTAGTTGTGAAACGTTCAAAATAACAGTTTTTAAAAATCCGAAAAAGTACTTACAATTTTCAAAAAAATATAAAATTTGATTTAGGAGTTTTTTTAGCGTGATATATATTGTCCAAGCCAACTTGCATTCACATGGAGTTAATGGCGCGTGAAAGCGGCATTTTTATTTTTTTACTTTTTATCCCAAAAGAGAAAAAAAGAAAGGATAAGCAAGAAAACCATCCAGATGCGATATTTCCAGAAGTATTCATGAATCATATGATGGTATCTTGTGGTCAGATCCATGTTTATCAGTTTATCCAAGGAATTAATTGTTGACAGGCAACCTCACAATAGGGCCATGTTGCGATTTATCATATTTGAAGGGATGAGGGTTGTGACCACAAGGAAAAGACCCCAATCTTTCTCCTACTTCTAGTACTGGTCCGGCCCCAATGTACCTCGATCGTCAAGCTGTTCTGTTGTTAGCATCCACGATGTTGTCATACATGTTTTTTTTTAAATAATAATAATGGCATGCTTTTAAAGTTTCAAATCTTCACAATTGAATATACATGTTGTGAAATCCAAATTAAGGAACGAATTTAAAAAAGAAATGAAAAAGCAAATAGTTTGGTTAATAATCAAGTCGATCTATGAATAAAAACTGGATGATTAAATTGAAATAAAAATATATAAAAAATATATATATAAACAATCATGAACGCTTTAATTTTCAGTCGTTTACTCTTCAAAAAAAAAATATAAAGAATTCAGTCGTTTGATGACAATCCCACTAAAGAGTAAAGGCGAAATCTTACATCACTTTAATATAGTCATTTTCGAATCGTAAATGACATTATATAAACACGAATATACTTTATCATTGTGATATGATCAATTAATTAATTAAGATTTCAAAACAAGGAGTTCATGCTCTCGATATTTAAATTAGTAAAAGTATATAATCTTATTTCAATGATTATTAGTTATATAAACCCGTATAATAAGATTTAAAATAATGTATTTGTGTTAATAGAAATTTTTGAAATTACATGCAATTAATCTATAGCCAGTATCAAACTAGTTAAGCGATTAATATCTATGTACTGTTCTTAATTGTGACACTATGGCTCCGTTTGGATAAGTATGGGAAGAACGGAAGAAGAGAAGAAGTGAGAAGAAGTATTGGGAAGTGTGTAACTTTGTGAAAAGTTTAAATTGTTTATAATTTTTTTTCTTTCTTCCTTCTTCCTCCTTCTTCTTCTCTCATCCAAACAGAGGCTATAAGAAAAAAAAAGGGCATATATTAGTATCTCTATTACGTGCTGGACTTAAAAATTGTGTAAACATTTATTTTATTTACTTAGTAAAATTTTTAAACTAATTTTCCAAAAGCATCAGTTGGAGAGTAAGTCTTTTATAATATGTAATAGGATATTAATTTGAAGCTTGCAGTCCGCAGCGCATTGAGGTGTTGCACGTTTGGTAGCACAAATTGATTCTTATTGGAGCATAGAACTGTTTTTTCATGATATATTCCCAAGCAAAGTATAACTCGACGACACGTCTAGGGGATCCTGAAAAGAGTACCTCCCCTCCCACTAAGCATGATGAGATAGTGTACTGAAGAATCTAATTAAAATGGCCAGAGATAATATAACATTCTCTTTTCTATGCAAACAAAAGGACGGATAGATAGGGAGGTCAAAGATTCGTAGGAACTAAAGTGGGGTAAAAGGCATCCAAGCTTTTCAATAAACTAGGCAGATATATATTAGGACAATTTGTCAGTTAAGTGCATAATTTTTATTTTTATAGTTAATTTTTTTAATTAACCACAAACAAGTATGCACAAACACGAATTTAGTACTTAAAACCAATCAACACAAGAGATAGGTGGAAATTTACCTCTCTTGATATTGTAATTAAGAGGCTCGATCCTATGGCTTAGAAATCGATGGCGTGCTTCTCCTTCGCCTCCTCCATGTTTGGCCTCGAGTCCACCAAGAAAACTAACCATTCTCATAGGTCCTATGCTAGTAGAAACTAGAGGAATGCTAATACCTTTTTCTATTCTTGAATTAATCAAATATTCAATTTAGGAATAGCTATTCTCAACACATGAGATCTAATAATAATCAATGAGAGAGAGCAAAAATGGAATAGAGAAAACAACTTTTCTCTCTTGAAGGTGGCAGCTAGAAGAAGGAAAAGGGAGGAGAGAGAACTAAGGTTGGAAGGCACCAACTAGTGGTCCTTATATAGAGATCAAGTCCAACCTTCTTACCTCACTATTTACCCTTTTGCCACTCACCCTAGGCCGGCCTAATTAAGGGTCTTAATGGGCCATTTCCATATTTTGTTTATTCTCTCTCAAACCTACTATATCAAATATATAATGGACCATCTCAATTGATTATCATTTCGGCTCATAACGGCTAATTAAATTAAGCCTATTTATTCAATATAATTCCTACAATTATATTAAATGTTGTTGAGCATAATTAATTATCAACTTAATGATAATTACTTTGGGATAAGCATATGTATTAAATTAATTTCTATATGATCCTTTTGATATAATTAGTTATAACGGTTTGCAACAGTATATAATTAATTAATCAACACATCATATTTTTACATTCTCCAATGCAAACAAATCAATTAATACACTGTATGGTTAAAGTCCTATTTGTGTGACCCTTTGAGGATTTATGCTATGTTGGACATGGAATTAAATCGTTATTTAATTCCAATAATCATAAGCGGTATCTAGCAACACGTTATGATTCCCAATTCGCATAAATAGTGTACTGCTACAATATTTCAATCCTACATAAGAGAATAAATATGTTTCTCTATTTTGATTCTTATGTCTCACGATATCATCGTATAATCCAAGATAGGAATGTGTCATTCTTGCAGATTATACGTTTCTTGATCTAGAGTTGATCGCTTTGTTACGCGCATACGATCCAACTCCAACAAGGGGCCCAAATAAATATCGTCACTCACTAAGTGAATTAATGAGGGACATACGGTTTTCTTGATGATTAGTTTTTCCCCGCACAATTCAAGAGAACATAAATAAAGTCCGTATAGTAGCCCTTATCGGGAATCAGCGGTAGACAATATTTATTGAATCTATCCTCATGTGGAAAAGATAAACATCTCAAACTTAGAACCAAAATCATAACGAAATAAACAATGACACATAACACAATCCATATGTTTATTTCGTTGGGTCAAGTCCTGTACTATGTTCCATAACATATACATATGCAATTAAGTTGGTAACTCTTTACCTATGATTTGTAGAACTTAATCATCACTTAACTTGCACTAATCTTATATGATAATTAATGTTTCTTGTTAATTATCAAGATTATGGACCGTTTAAATTTATTATGGTCATTCTAAAGAATGATCCACAGAGATCTACAATTTAGATCCTCAACCTGAATAATCTGTCAATAATAAACCTAGGAACAGATGATAATATTTCATCCATAACATAAACTAATATTTAAGTCATTAAATTATTGACTTCTAGGACATAATTAAACATTGTCCGTCTCTCCCGCGGTAAATATTTCGTTGTTTTTAGGATCACCCTCTAATGTTTTGATTTAAATCAAAGCCACTAATATGTCTATTAAATAAGAATTACGTCTAATTAACACAATTGATTAAGATATCAATGTCTGTCTCATTATTGAAGATCATTTCAAATTTTGAAAGCACGTCTTATACTCTTATATTAAAAATTAATAATACCTACTAGCCAAATTTCTTATACGTACTCACGTCCTAACCTAATTATTTTTTTTAAATGTCAAAAAAGAATAGCAACTATTTCCGTTGTCACTCCAAATTAATCAAGTGAAGTGTCACTTCCAATATACACATGCATTTTTCTCGATGCAAAACGGAATAACGGTTTCAAATATATTGTGTACCTTTTTGAGCTGAAATTAATACAAACATTATGTAAAAAGAATGGTAAGGTATTAGGCATTCCCCAACTCAACGAATTTGTTTGGCAGAAAGAAAAATAGATCTACAAGTTATGTGGCAACGTATTTCATAAATCATCTTTCAATTCATCTACAGGCTGCTTGGATGGATAAGAAATAAACAAGAATAGCAAATTCCGAACGGAAATTTATTCCTAACCATTCAAACTCTTCACAAAATTACACACTTTCTAATATTTTCCGCCTAAAAATAGGCTATTCCTCTTATTCCTAAGAGATCCAAACGGCCCCCTAAATAAATAAGAGAAATGCTAGAGTCCAATATATAGGACTGATGGACTCCGTCCAATATGATCGTTTTCATGCTTTTACATTTCAAATAACCGATCTGAACCGTTCAATATATTCTCCTTATCGAAAACTTATAAGAAACCAATTTTTTTTATTTTTTCGAAATTTTTTACTATTTTTTTGGTATTATAGAAAATCGTTGTTATTGGACGATCCATAATGTTTATATCATGGATTCTCAAAAATACCGAAAAAATAGTCAAAAAAATCGAAAAAATGTAAAAATTGGTTTCTTGTAAGTTTTTAATATGGAGAACATATTGAATGGTTCGGATCGGTCATTTGAAATATAAAAATGTGAAAACGATCATATTAGACGGACCCATCCGTCCTATATATAAGACACTAGCATTTCTCAATAAATAATAACTATAATTTCTTAAGAAATGTAGGGATTATTATGACTTATATATTTGAAATCTCTAATAATAATTTTCTAGAATTTCGCATTTGTTAATTCCATAAAATCTATGTAACCAACAATTTAAGAAAAGAATGGGTTAAGGTAATATATATAGTTTTTGAATTATATATTGTGAAATTAGGTATTGTAGTCCGACGAATTAATATAATTTGATTCAAAATGTAGACGAAATGTAATAGCTAATTTAATCTATGCACGTACAACCCACTAAAAAAAAAGTATGTTTTTCTTTAATAAATTGTAACGGCCATGCCCATTTACGACTCCTCACCAACCGCTGCAATTTAGCCCACAAAAATCGCCAAAAATAAAAAATAAAAAATGTAGTGGTGACTTCAAGCTAACTTGCAAAATCGGTCAAATTAGAATGCACATTTTTTGAACTTGAAACGCACAGAAGGATTTCTAAATCACTATTTTTTTTAAGATGTATGTATTTTTAAGATAAGATAGATCATGTCTTCCTCCAACTTATTTCAAAATTACATGTAACAAAAAACTCAAGCCGAATTTCGAAGCCGAAACCTTTGCTGAAAGCACGTTGCTCTTTGACACTAGATAAAGATCGATCTGGTTCTCTTCTAAATCACTACTAGATATAAATTTATTTCATCAAACAGAAATATACACTCCTTACAAGCTAATTAGTGAACACTCAGAGTACTGCACATTTTCTTAAACTGAAGTAAAGGCTAGCTAATTTATATTTTTTATAAGTAGGCCGAATTATTTAGAGGCTAGTTTATTTGAGAACCCTGCAACTTTCATGAAACACAATTATCATGAAGGTGCTTTGTTGAACTCAAAAGAACAATTAATTTAAGTTATATTTGTTATTATTATTTAATTTGTAGGGTATGCTACAAAATATTGATGTAGGATTCCATGTACTTTTGTTTACATATATTTTAAATTTATTATTTGTATATTATGCTTTGGCTAGCATTTGGTATATATAGCAGTGACGATTATCAAAATATCACAAAAGAATACATGTAATTCCGTCAAGAAATTCGTTCATAACTTTGATTTTATCTTTCGTTAGGCAACTTGCGAAAAACGAATTAGAAACTAAATATATATGAAGCGGATAAAAGGAGATAAGGAGTTGTCGTCAATTTCATCTTTTTCCACAAAGGACTTTTAACTTTCATTTAATTCATTTTACCTTGTAAAATTTGGTATTCAATTGTTGTAATATTTAAAACATATAAACTTTCTTATATTTAATATGTATTGTTTTTTATGATATTATCCATTTTATAAGAGTAAATTTTTTCGGAGGTCACTAAACTTTATCTATAGTCCAAATTTGATCACCGAACTTCAATTTGTCCCTCCATGACCATTGAACTTTTATTTTGTTAGAATTTAGTCACTCCATTATGATTCTGTGATAGTTCTGTTAGTTACTCACGTTTGGGATAAAAATAGGGGTGGTGAATCGTTTTGTTTTAAATTTTCCTTTCTCTGCTCCCATACTGTCTCTTTTTTTTCCTTATTTTTTTGCTTTCTTTCGTATCTTCCTCCTCCGATAATGGCACTATGCCATTTTTCTCTCCTCGCTTGTCTTTGCATATCTCCTATTTCTCCTCATTTCCCTCAGTTGGGCCCCCTCCCGTTTCCTCCCAACCGGACCAAATCAAACCTTATTTCTAGCTTTTATCCTTACATTCACTGCTCGACCTCTCCCTCCTCGAATCCCTCGAGCAATCCTCCATCGAGCCTCTCGACATCCATGTCGCCAAAAAAAGCTCGTCAACTCCTTCAAGACTCGCCTCTGTTAGAATCTCAAGGCGCGCACAAATCATCCAGGCCGCCCCGACCTCTTTGCTGACTTCGGGGTCGCTTTGCACGAAAAACTCGACCGCCTTCGCACCTTCGCCGGCGCGCCGGAGCTCTACCCTGATCTGATCTCTCTCAACCTCTTCCTTCAATTGTCAGCCTCTTGTCGCACGACAACTCAGACAGCGCCGCTGACACAGTCTCGCTCCTGTCGGATCTCATTGATGCCGATGAGGATTTAGATGACCGGGAGCCGGCCATTGCCTTAATTAGCTGATTGTTTAATAGAGAACAACACAATTGAAAAATTCGTACAAAAACTGGCAAAGCTCCTTCGGTGGCTTCTTGGTCGAGTTAAGACTTAAGACTTCAATGCTATCAAGCAATATGCATCTTCAGAACATTATGGTCGATCACAAGCAGTTCGGCCAAATCAATGGTGTGGATGGAGTATTGCGAGCGGTGTCATTTTATAAGTCATGGCCTCATGGGACGAGCTCGCCTTCGCAAGAAACAAAAAAAGTCTAGACAGACTGGACAAAGAAAAAGGGCGAAGAAAAAAGAAAAAATAAAAAGGAGACGATTCGTGCACCCCTATTTTATCCCAAACGTGAGTAACTAACAGAAGTATAACAGAACATAATGGAGTGACTAAATTTGGACAAAATAAAAGTTCAATGGTTATGGAGGGACAAATTAAAGTTCAGTGACTAAATTTGGACTATAGATAAAGTTCAGTGACCTCCTACAAAATTTACTCATTTTATAACTTAAAATTATGGATGTTTTCTCTATCATTTGGGTATAGTCTGTGTCCAAATTAAATCAAATTTGTTTGCTCATCAATCATAATACGATAAACATAACCTCTATAAAACCTTTAAGGTATTTGTAAAAAATACTTTTACATGGATAAAGAATGAATTAACACACGTTTTAATTTAAATAAAAAATATATAATTTCTTTACACATAGTACAATATCTTTTAAAATTTTTTCTAACTTTTACTAATTTAAAATATACGAAGAGATTATAATCTCCTCCAAATAAGTGCTTAAGATGATTAAACACTTGAACTTAGAGTTAATTTGGACTTTTTTTTTTACAAATGGTCCTTGATTTTTCTGCCCCGAAATCTTGACATAAGCTATCAAAAGAGGTCCTTGAAAGTTGAATCTTTGCAGTTGTTTATTCATTTATTGTTCATCCCATATGATTATATTAATTAGTAAGTGGCAAAGCAACTGCATGTCTTGAAAATAATTCAGCTACACGACAAGACAGTGATGTTGATACGACTACGAGAGGGCAATTTTGAATGAATCCGACCCAATTAATTGAAAAGTCAACATATAGTCCAACAACACATGCTTCTGGATGACTTTTTACATGTCGATTAATGGAGACCCCTAAGGCTCTAATCAAAATTCTTGGTACAGATTCTTTCTTGAATTCCTTAGACATTGAATTAGATTTGAATCTACGCCTTTGTTATTAGATTGTTATTTAAAATAACCAGTTAAAACATTCATATCAAATGATTTAATAATATAAGAAGAAGTTTGGATCTACATTAATTATATCATCTTTAATTATTATTTGCCAATGAAAATGCCAGTAAAAATAAACGACCACGTTTCGGAAGAGCAAAAAATTATTTCTTTGAGATTTGAATAATTACAAAATAAGTTTAAAGGCCGAATCAATATAATGATTATATTAAGTCTAAGTAAAATCAATTTTGTGCATCACTATTTATTGAGAATTTCGTACATCATAAATTAATTCATCGATATGTTAATAAATTAATGTAATTTAAATTTTGAAATTTTACAACAAAACATATTTTTTATTATTGTAAAAATTTCTAAAACTTATCTGTTTTTTTATATAAAAAAACGGTTTGTTTTATAGTGGTCGGAATAGCGGATTATAGTGAAAAATAGTGGCAAAACGTGGAGCCATAGCAGTAAGGGAAATATATATCGGGGGTGATAAGGATCATCCCGATATTCATCATCCTCATCATCCCCAGCATTTAATAACGCGTATTTTATTTTGAGCAAGAAGTATCCACGCGTTTTTTAAAAACGAAAATCCAATACTCATCCTCTATTTCGCTCTCTTCCAGTGATTTGACTTCGACAATTACATATTAACTTCAACAGTTACATATTAACTTCAACATTTACGTTATTAACTTCAACAATTATATATATCAATAGTTAATATATATAACTAGAATAGTTATATATATTTACTTCAACAGTTATGATATTAACTTCAACAATTACAAATATTAACTTCAACAGTTAGGATATTAACCTCAACAATTATATATATTAACATTTAATATATATATATATATAGAACAATTATATTTATTAACTTCAATAGTTATATATATCAACTTCAACAATTATGTATATCAACTTCAACAGAGGAACTGGATAATTAATGATACTTAATATGTAACGGTTGAAGTTGATATGTAATTGTTTAAGTTACATAAGGAGGAGCGAAGCACAAGGGTGGAGAACGAGAGCAAAGCAGAAGACGCGAGTATACGCATGGATGATCTTTGCCAAAAATAGAAAACACGTTATCATCCCCATCATCCCCTGGAATCCTCATTAATTAACTAGTTTTCTCATTAATAGAAGTCCAGGGATGACGAGGATGATAGAATATTGGAGATAGTTTTAAGCAATTCCGAATATATATATAGTGGTATAATTTACTATTTATTAATACAATACCAATATTTTTAACATATTTTTCACATACAAATTCCGGTTAATGTGATTTAAAGTTCTATAAAAAATTGTAACATGGACTAAATTTTTTGTAATTTGACTTTTTTTTCTAAATTCTAAAAATTTTATGGCCAAACAGATGTACATAGTTATAAGTATTGTACTTTCATGTGAATTAAACTATGCATCTTATATAAGGAACAAATATATGTATGCGTCCGCTATATATAAACCAAGTACGGTTTTTAAATGACCGTCATTTACTATCCGCTATGATATGATCTGGTTCGCTATTTAAATCTTTGAATAAAAGTATATTTTTTTTAGAGGGTATTGATTTCCGTAACATCAATATTTTCGTTTCTTAGGTTTTAAAAATTTGAATCCGTTACGTAAAGAGAGACTGATTATCCATATTTAAAATAGAGAATATTTTGTATATTCGAGAGTATAAATTTTGCTTGATTTAATTTTAGTAGATCAATTGATTTGAAGTTCTCCCTTCAAATGTCCTCAGCGGATTCAATCTCAATTAGATGATAATCGATCCCTAAACAAAACAAAATAATAGGCGATATCCTGAACCGTCCAATCATTCACAGCACACAAAGGCAAAAATGCAGACATGCACGCGAAGCAAGGAAAGGGAAAGACATGTGGATGCAAATGCGGTTTTCTTTTTGAAAGCATCGTCACATGAGATGGAATGCAATAATGCAAGGAAGGTTGGTTTCATGAATTTAGACTCGTGATGCTTGAAAAGCGGCGAACGGCTAAATAGCCTTTTCTTATTGGGCCGCACTTTCGCTTTTCAGGTTGTGATAAGAAAAGAATTTGTTTGTTTTAAAAGATTATGGGCTATCTAGCCTCTAGACCCCACTTTATTTCTATTTTGTATACTTATCTGATTATCTCCTCATGTTCGCATGCCCATTCATGCGCAATCACTTTTTAGGGCCGTTTGGATCGCTTAATAATAGAAGAAATTTTTTATTTTTAGACATAGTATTGGAAAGTGTATAATTTTGTGAAGAGTTTAAATTATTTATAATAAATTTATGTCTATGAATAAAAAATTCCTAAAATTTCCACTTGATCCAAACGGCCCCTTAGAGATTTTAAAGCATATGAATATGACAATATGTGTGGTTCCTAAGGGTGAAAACGGTGTGGATAAACTCCGCACCGAACCGCATTCGAATCCGAAAAATATGCTTAATATTCGAACCGTATCCGAATCCGAACATATCCGTATCCGTATTCGTATCCGACAAAAAAATATGGATGCGGATATGGTTTGACTACTATCCGATCCGTATCCGTATTCGACAAAAAAATTCGTTATCCGATCCGTATTTGGTCTTTATCCGAACCGTTTTCACCCTTAATTAAATCAAAGACACAAGATAATAAACTAAATTTTTACTAGTTAGATTGACATAAAATAACATTTTGGCAATATAATAACATAATATGATGATAATATGGAATTAATTATTTATTTTTTCTTATTTTATATATATCTATTTTAATATATAAAATATATTCGTATCCGTATCCGTATCCTGTAATATCCGATTCGTATTCGTTTAACATCCGACCCGTATTCGTATCCGAACATATCCGTATTCGTATTCGAATCCGGAAAAAAAATATGATACGAATATGGTATGACCACTATCCGAACCGTATCCGATCCGTTTTCATATGGACCAAAAAAAAATGTATGTAGCGAATAAAGTACGCTAGAAATTTGCTAGAAATTGCTAGAAATATAATAAAAAAAGATAATTGCTAGAAATTGCTAGAATATGGATCGGATCCGTTTAACATCCGACCAATAATTGCTAGAAATTTACATGTAGACCAAAAAAATTTTAATTCACATGCACAACTTATAATTTAAGTGATTATTATGTATATCTCGAGTCTTGACGAAATCAAGTACGCTAACTTACTAATATAAAGTATATATACTCGCCCCCTTGATTTCGATATTTATGTTACGAATAATTTGAATTAAGTAAAATGACTTGGACCTTGCCATATTTTGAAAGAAATAATCACATATTAATATTTTAGGAAAATGAGTTTACAATTGTAAATCAAATGTCTTTATTAATGTTGAGATCATATTTTATATTGATATCAGAGTTACTAGCTAGGTTCCTTTATGATTTGAGACCATACCTAAATCTTATATGTGGTTCTTAATTATGGTTGTTCTCCACTCACTCATGATAAAAGGAAGAAATTTATTTCATATAAAAATATATTTTTTGGTGGCTATCATTTTAAGTGGGCAAATTTTTTTTTTGTTACATTTGATTTGAGTAAGGTTTTGTGGTTTCAAGTGCTTTGATAGTCTCTCTTAAAAAAAAAAAAATCCAAAATCCCAAAAACCAAATATACATAAAAGAAATTATATATGTTTGTCGCAAGCAGTGTTTTGGAAACCATACCGGGTACTCGAAAATTCCGGTAATACTGGAAATCGGAACAGTGATCAAACGGCAATATCCGATATTGTGAGAGGAAATACCGGAAAATATCGAATTAGTGAATTTGTCAGTTTGTAATGCCTTTTTTTTAAAAAAAAATTAGCATACTTGCGCTCTACCACTTTTCATTATTAAGAAAAGCAAATTAACATCTTTCATGCTTCTAAAACTTGTAATATTTCGATCTGTATTGTGAATGAATTTTCTCTTATCATGTTTATTGTTAATTGGTGAAATTCTTACGGTTATTTGAATAATTTAGAGATGTTTCCAGATAATGTATGTTTGTGCATTTGTAATGGAGATGATGAAAAAGTACGAGCGATCGAGATAAGAAAGGAACCGATAAAGATCAGAACGAGGTAATTTTCTTTTTTTTTTTAATTTTATTAGTCTGAACAAATAACGCGTTAATAGCCGATATATGTACATTTCTAGTCTGAAATTTGATCATTTCTTGTAATATCAATTTGATGGATAAGTTATCCGGAATTTCAATATCTATATGTTTCAAGATATTTATTAAATTAAAACTAAAAAATTGTACGGGATCAACAATATATTTACGAATTTACATATATATATACTAAGATGATGGATTTGTGGTTGTTTTTGGAGGGCTCAAGAAAGCACAAAATGTGCTATAACGCGTGTATCTGATGTGTCAATCACGTTTTAGTCTTATTTCTATATATCTATTAATATTGGTGCCACATATATATTAGATTGATTGGTGGGCCAATTTTTATCTATCGAGTATAATGAATTTTAAAATAATATGTTTCTGTTCACATTTATAGCTAAATAATTTAATTATAATTAATCCACCATATATATCAAATTCATAACATCGGAGCGTGCGAGTAGTTGATTAATATTACATATAATTAACCATACTTCAATTTGTAATGAGAATCATGAACAGAAATAAATAGTGCCACTATGTGTAAATGCCGTTGATCTTCTATGGCATAGACTGAATAGTGTCACTATAATAATCAGTGTGTAACATAAAATAATTCATCATGAAACGTTTGATAGAATTAATCTTACTTACATTATGATGTCTAAACTAATTAAAAACATAATACAAGCAACAACATACAAGAAAAAAATTATTATATTCACAACTATATATATAATTTCCTTCAATTAAGCAACATATTTGATCATTTAATTGGGTTCAAATTCATACCGTTTATTTAAAATTATGAACCTATATAAACAATTAATTATGATTCAAACTCAGTTGTAAGTTTTTGTCCATCGTTAATTTAAAGGAAAAAATACAAAAAAAAAAAATAAAATAAAAGGGCATATAATGTGAGGGTAGACTTCTCTTACATATTTGTAGCTTATTGTTAGATTTGTTTTCTATTATGTCCAGTAAACCTAGACTGTTAACTAAGTTATATATGTATGTTCTCCAACTGGTAAGATTATGCGTGCCCAATTCATGTGTACATGTGCATGGCGTTCCAAATTAAAGTGTACGACTGTAAGTAATCTAACTAGAACGGTTTTGTAAAAAAACAATCTCAGTTGGAACAATCTTAGTATGACGTTCCAAATAAAATGCATGAATTATAAGTGTCATCGGCAAATATACCATCTCAACCATCGCTAAATACAAAGTGAACATATACAGCAAATAAGGTGAACATATAGAGATCTAAGTGAACATTTACAAACAAATAAGTGTTGTCATCACTTGTTCAGAAGTTCACATGCATATTCAACTTATTTTCAATGAACTTATTTGTTTGTATGTGTTCACTTAGATCATCTATATGTTCACTTTGTTTGCTGTATATGTTCACTTTATATTTAGCGATGACAAGAATGACAAAACTGCAGATGGTAGTAATCAATTTCCAATAAAATGTACTCAGCTTTCCAACTACTAAAATAAAATAAAAAATAAGTCACAATACAAAATATAATAAATAATTTTAATATACAATAGGAAAAATCTTTAAAAAAAATGTTCAACAATGTATGTCAGCCGTGATGACGAAATCCACCCGATCGTATCCGACACAGATTCTGAAATAGGTTCATTTTCAATTATGGGCCTAGATTTATTATTATCTTTGTAATTTCTATTTTAATATTTCTACTTCTGCAATTTTTATAATTATGTTATGCAGTTATATATGTAGTGACTTGGACTCTAAGGCGCCTCGATCAATATAAGGGGAGCTTGTCATTATAAAAAAAAAAGCTATGGATTAATGAAATTTCTTTTTTGAACTTTGAGAGTTTTTCTTTGCTATTTAGTTTTTTTTTGTATTTTATAATCCCACTAAATCATTTATTGCAACCCGTTACTAGCGGAGTTATAGTTTTGGACGGACGTCGTCGTCTCACGACTTTAAAATCAAGATATATAATATAATTAACTAACAGTCTGTTTGGTTTTGGGAAAAAGAATGGAAAGGAAGGAAAAATGCAAAAAGGAAAGGAATGGAAATAGGATGGAATGGAAAATTGTTTCCATCTATTTGTTTGGTTTATTAATGAAAGGAAAGAAAAAAAATTCTCTTCCTTTCTTTTTCTCTGTTTGGATGTTTTAATTAAATAGAGGTAAAATATGGCTAATTAAAAAATAAATGACCATTATGACCTTGGACTCCTTAGCTTGTTCGGACCAAACTGAGAAATCTTATTACGTAAACCAAAAAAATATTTTTGTACCGTATAGGTACAGTGTACCAGAACGCAAGTGTAAAGAAATGAATATTAATTTTTCAATTGAAAAACGTAATTCTTGGATTATACATGTAATTTTATTCATATCATAACCTTGTACCTCACGCATGAATCAAAATATGTCATTGTTGTTCATTTATTCATGGTACTTATACCAGTATACATTTGACTTGTACCGCTATACCAACCTCAAAGCCCGGTTAGCCCGAGGAATTGACAGAAAGATGCCTTTGACATATACCCAAGGAAATGTTTAAAGCCCGATTTGCATTAACAATATGAAACAATTTCAATTCATATTTAAATCCCTGCCTTTGACAAGACGCTCCCCTATATAACTATAGTACTGTACCAGTGTTACACCCTTATCTGTAGCCTATAATTAGATACATCAAATCATCAAAAAAAAAAAAAAAACACAAAAGCAAACAGGTGGAGGCCTCTGCACTTCTGCAGGACAATTATTAACATTACTATTATTACAATAATATAAAAAAATAAATGTCGCTTGAATTAACTAATTATTAGGCTTGTTAAGCAAATCAAATTCAATAGAGCAATTTGTCAGGGACATTCATTTGAGTTGTACCAGCAAAGTGAGTCACGCAATTGTACCAGACTCCGTGCTCAAGAACAATATCTTTTGAGTAAAAAAGAGAATTTGCAGCCTTCCATGCCTTGTAGTTGCCAAACCTCTTCAGGACTAAATAATAAATAAACATGCAGTAAGTCAGCAAATTAGTATTCACTAATCAATTATTCAAAAATAACCTATTGCAAAATTAAAAGAGATAACGGGGCAAAAAGTAAGAAAACGGAAATCAACAAGCATATATGATTGATAGTAAGACTGATAAATTGTCTTTGCAAATAATAAGTTCATGTTAATTTTTTTTTAAAATAAAGAAACGTGGGTGCATAAAAAAGTTTGTGAATTTTTCAATTAAATTAAGAAGAAATACGTGAGAAAAAGTGAAAGAATAAAGAATAAGATAATGGGAGATGAAAGTAATTAAGTATGTCAAATTCAAAAGAAAGAAACGGAAATGATTGATGCTTCTTCTCGTATATTCTTTCTGATGGATAAGCTTACAATTATTACCTTCACTCAATCGAGTTGTAGATAAGACCAAGAAAGTAATAACGAAGGAAAACCTAAAAGGAAAAAGTGAATTGAAAATAAAAAATTACCGGAGAGCAAACCGTAGCAGTTGTGAATGGCAGAAAGGAGGGATTTCTTGCTCGGAGAGGAATAGCTAAAAAAAAAGGAGGAATTACGAGGGAACCTAGGTCCAACGAAAATCTTCGATTTTTGTCCCCTTTCGTTACACCCCAAATCGGAGTGTAATATTTTTGTATAGGGAGGAAAAATAGCGAAGGAAATAAAGTTCCGTAGATTAACTTTTTTTTCTTCGGAAAAATTGATATCCAAACAGGGTAAAGTTGAAATTTTCCTTCCCTCCGGGCATTTTTCTTCTTTTTTCCGAAAACCAAACAGACTGTAAGTAAATGCAAATTCTCTGAAGCATTTGAATCATTTAATTAATGCATTGCAGAAATGAGAAATCAGATTTATTATTATTAATAATGAAATTTTGGTATGACGTATATAAGATTAAATATAACAGATTCCATTTGTCAATGCTTGAGATGTCGTCAAATTTTCATAGTCATTATTATGATAAAAGCAACCCACATTTATAGCCTGGACCATTCTACTACGTATTAGAATTAGAGCAAAAGATTAAGAAAACTTCCTCAAAGATGGCGTGCTCTATGACAAGAGTACTTTTAAGAAAGATTAGCAAAGTATTATAAGAAAATGTCGTTTGAACACTAAAAGCACCACTGATGCACTGATGATCATGATTTCAGTGTTCATCAATAAATGCAAACAATAATATTGAATGAGGTACGGGTTTGCATGTATGTGCGCATGAAACAGTAAAGATTCGATTTCAGTTTTATTTAATTAATATGTTTTGCCCTGAGAAAGCAGAAGGATTGATTTAATACATATAATAAAATAGAATTGGTCCCCTCACTGTTGGCGATAGCAGTACCTTAGGAGGCAAAAACGCTTATTAATTATTAAATTTGTATATTATTAATTAATACTAGATCTATACGTCGAGCTTCGTTCGACGATATTGAATTTTATTATAAATAATATATTGAAAAATTATGCCTTAATTTTTCAAGTGGATAGATGATTTTGAAGTGAGAAGTTTTTTTAATAAAAATTTTTAGTGGAAAGGATCTTATTATAAAAGTATATTTACTATATAAGACAATTTGATAATACTAATATTTGATCAGAAAAAATAACGATAATTATGAAATTGTAAATTCTAATTGAATTGAAGTAAAAAGTGAATCAGAAAATGAAAACAACAATATATTGAATAGTGATTTCATTACATATTTTACACATGATATTGTTTATTATGAAACAATATTAGGGAGGTATTAAAATCATACATAAATGTAACTATTATATTTTTACTAAGTAATAGAAATGGAAAGTAAAGTTTGTTACTTTATTTTCCATTATGTAATTTTTTTCCTTCACTTTCACTGTCTAGCATTTGTATAGATTGGTTTTCTTCTTTAATCTTAATCTGGTGTGACTGTATTGGTTCCATTGGGTAGTTTTCTCCACCATTGTCATTGTTTTACATTTTTAATGATTGGTTTATTATTATTTATCAATCTAAGTGGGGATTATTGGAAATAGCTTGATAAATGAGTGAATATGTGATCAAGAGGTGCCATGAGTGAATGCGATGAAAAGGTGCTATGAGTGGATGCCATGTGCAAAATGTCATGAAAGGATGCTATGACCGGATGCCATGAGCATATCCATTGAAAGTAATTGATGGAAATATATGTAGTCTATAAATAAGTAGGGAATTATTGAAATTAGCATGATAAATGTGTGATTGTGAAGAGTTGCATTGAAAAAATGCGATGAAAAAGTGTCATGTGTGGATGCGATGAAAATATGTCATGAACATATGTTATGTGAAGATGCCATGAAAGGGTGTCATATGAGCGGATGCCATGTGCAGATGTCATGAAAGGGTGCCATGAGCGGATGCCATATGCAGATGCCATGAAAAAGGGTGCCATGAGCGGATGCCACGAGCGGTTGCATTGAAAAAGTTTAATGGAAACATATGTAGTTTGTAAATAAGATTGATTAAGACTTTGAGAAAATCTTAGAAAATTGTAAATTATTTCTTTTTTTTTATAAAAAAATGAATCACTATTTATAGATTAAATATTGATACCCTCTGGTGGAGGAGACATATATTTGATTGCACCCTTTAGCGAGACATCTCTTAGATGGCACTCTATGGTCACCATGTCAAAATATGCACATTTTCAATCTCACCTTTTTAAGTATGAACTCGATTGCATCCTTTGACGAGACATCTTTCAAATAGCATCCTATGAAATATATATTAAAATAGACACATTTTTATTTGCACCATTTGAGACCATCTATGTATCTTTATTATATGCAAGATGTAAGATTAAAATTAATTTTTTTAACCAATACATCTAGTTGCTCTCTTATATGTTTTTTTTTTAAAAAAATCGACCGTTTCACATGTTTCTCCATCTCCTCTTTCTTTTCTATTCATGATAGAGTTGATTTCTATCTATATTATAGAAATCAAGTTTGATTTTTTCTATTATAGTATATTCTTAGTTTAGTATATTTCAAAATTCAATTCTAAAACCAAGCAAGCAGATTTTATTGAATAATAGAGGTATTGAGATAAGCTAAAAAAAAAAAAAGACTACTATACAATCGGTCTCTCAATGGAGATAGGCGCGGATCAACTTTGACTAGTGGGTGCGTCGCGCGTTGCGCAACCTATTTTTCGTATTATTTTTTTCAGTTTTATTATTAATAGTAAATAATCTGATGAGGGAAAAGAACGATAAAATTAAGCTGAATTTGACAAATGAAATTCTCTAACTTCTGTGTAGTCGCTATATTTTGTAAAATGTCTTTTTTATATTTGAAGCTCTGAAAGAGATATAATACCTTTAGCTGTCGTTTTTAAAATTAACCCTTTGAAGAATTAGTTCTTTTGTATAACAACACAGTGGACATAAATTAGAATCTTTGCTACTAAATTACTGCAAATACAGGCTTTACAGTCTCTATAGGTTAGAATTTTATACAAGATTTATACTGGAATCATTACATGATTACTCCAAGCCTCGTGTCACTTAATTGATTTTAAGGGGATGACAAAGATTCTTAGATTCTAGGCTATAAATGCAGCCACCAACTACTCGGTCAAATATTGTATCATCCTACATCGCTTGTTTTTTTCTAAAAATTAGTGTAATTGTTCTTATTTCATTGCCTATTACTGCATAGTATCCACTCATCATGTAACCCTAGAGTGTAAAATCAACGCTAAATAGCAAAAGTAATATTGAAAGTTGTTCAAGCACTTACTGGTCCTCTAAAATTATTTCGTCTCATCCGCTAAAGACTTGTAGACAGCCCATACCTGCAAGCAATCACACAATTTATCTCATTTCTTTATTGCATAAATACAAATATATGCATTAAATAATCCATTGGGGAGAGTTGAACTAAAATATTTAATTTAGTGGTCCAGAATTTGATTTCATATTCCTTGTACAAATTCAAACCATTGAATTTGCCCGAATAGGTATCCATTAGTTTAACAAAAAGTCCAACCATATCAAAATTGTCTAAGTTTGTAAATTCCCATGTGTGAAAGCAACTCAACATGATAGTGATTGATACATACCAGTAAATAGATTAGAGAGACATGATTGAGTGTGAGCTGCTGGCCACCATCTTACCTACTGCTGCCATGCCAAGTGCCATGGCAGATCATCCTCCCAGCATTTTTCTTTTGCAGTCCTTTGCATAAACAATTCACGGTTAGAAGCTAAATGATAAAGCAAAGAATTAAAACTATGATCTGCAAAAGAAGCAAAGGTAAATAAACCAACCTAATACATAGATGTAAGAAACAAAAGTCAGAGATCAAAATAATACAAAGAAGATATGACTCACAGAATAGAAGAAACAGCAGTGAGATGGATCAGCTCAACCCGCAACACATACCACAGGAAAAAAAAGGAAAAGTAGGCGCAAGATGGAACAGCTGACAAGAGAACCCTACAATTAAACATGCAGGAAGTAGTGAGAAAAAAATGCAAAACTGAAATGATATGATACAAAAATGCCAGACTACAACAAAGAACAAAACACTGGTAATAAAACAGAAGCGCAGACCTTCTGCAGTCCAACCACATTCTTTCTGTAAGAAACACTATGTTCAAATGATTATTTCTGTGGGCTGTACCGAAAACTCCTTCCACTGTCAAATAGATCTGTCTATTGTTAGTTCGAGTCGGATTTTTTCTATGAAAATCTGCAGCCATGCATCGAGCACCAAAGAAACAAACTCATGTACTTTTGTACCACTAATGAAAGACACACTGACAATATCTTAGACAAACCACGACCCTAAGAAAATCCAAAACATGGAAATTTTTTTACCATCAGGACATAACCCAAAAGGAAATTGAACAAAGAAAGCAATATATTCACAGTAGCAGATCATTAAACACACAAATGCGGACAATCTAAAAAGCAGAAAATTTTCAGCACCAGATTATAGAGCCAATATCATCACCCGCCTGCAGAAAATAAGCAGCACTCCAAGCAAAACAGCCTACAATCAAAAGAAAAAGAAGTCGATCAATAAGAAAAAGAAGCTAAGAAATTCACTCCGGTGAAAAAAAAATCAATGTTAGCCCAATGTTCATCCACTTTATTAATTTCTACGTAAGGAATAGACAACTTTTATCAATCAAATATGAACCTTGCAGACTTAATTTGTATCGATTTGGTACCAGCTTTTTAGAAAACTTAATCTTAAAAAAATAACGATGTTGCAGTATGTCGCAGCAGCATTGATGAAAATTATTATGTTGATTTCCCTTGTACTTTCACTGAAAATGCATATGATGTTCCAAAAATGCCCTTTGCTCTCGTCATTGGATATCTCAAAAGTGCAAAGTTTGGAACTAACTACCTGCGATAAAAAAATTAAGTGACATGAATAAATCTCCATAGTGAATAAGAAAATTTAGATGAAAATCCTATGTCTTTCGACTACTTTTAATCTTGATGAATTAATTAAACATGAACCACGAAGCACATAGAAGCATACTATGAGGATACCATGTACTCATACACATCTTAGTTTAGAAGTATAGAAAATAGTCTACTACTTAATACCATCAATCATAAATATGACAGACATTACCATATAATTAGATAAAGGCAAGAGGCAGCAGCAAATCCTACATCTACTCACTGGATTGTTGCTCCTTCATAATAGGACCAGACTGTCAGGCAGTCTTTTCTTACTATTTGAAGTGTTGTTCCTCTATTATCTGATCTGAACAGAAACAAAAACTTCAAAGCTCAATTAAGGCAATTTTGCTCTTAAATCAAGCACATGCGCATGGAAAAAAATAATAAAAATTCAATTGTGCACATAAATTTTGATGAGATAATGCTGCAAACACCAAATACTGGACCCGCTAATACTTGTTATATCAATAGTGCTACGCAAGTTGCAAAAGATGAATCATTTTATAATGGTCACCATGGAAGGCCAAGCAAGCAATATATCATATCATATTCCGTACCAACCATGTTTGATAAAGTATAGAATACAATTATGCCTCCATATTTAGAAAAAAAAGAAGCACATAATAAAATCCCAGCACTCTTTGTTTTAAAACCTAAATTGTATTCTGATTTTGAAGAAATTGCGGCCATCTTAGACCTAAATTTATTGACCTGAATTGCACATAATTTATTGACCTAAATTGCGAGACCAAAGAACACTTTTGAAACAAACAGTACTTTTAAAACCTGATCTGTATGTAAATAAAGAGTGCTTTTAAAATCTCAGCACTCTTTATTTTAAAAAACACAGAATACTGTGAGAACAAAGAGCACCTTTAAAATAAAGAGTGCTATTTGGCTGAGGTCTGAAATAACAGACCTCTGAAACCTCACAAACTTTTCAATAGACATCTAATTTATTGACCTTACAAATCTCTTAACAGACATCTCGGACCACACCATAACTAAATAGCATTATCATTACTCAATTTACACACATTTCAGTGCAATCATTATTTTCAATGAAGTAATAAAAACACGGTACCAACCTTGTGCTCCTCAGTAGCCGAGACTCCCATCCCCATCGCCTGAGAACTAATTCTCCGCATTTCTTCCAAATCAGCCAAATGTAAAGGTATTTGTTCCAAATTGAAGCAATGGGCCGCACATTAGCACAGTGCCCCAGCACAAATTGAAGCAAAATCGAGAGAAATGTGGAAAAAAAAAGGGAAAAACAGAAGAAGAATAAGAAGAAAAGAGAATCAACAAAAACCTTCAACAAAATTGAAATCAGAGAACAAAATATGCAAAGTTGCAAATACAAAGACAACCAAAAAAAGAAAATAAAAGAGGCAGTAAACTCACCAAAAACAGAAGGAAAACACAGAAGCCAAAAGAAAGTAAAGACAAATGGTACTCAAATGAAAGAGGATGGACTCATCTACTCATCCATGGCACTTGTGTTGCGAGCCGATTTCGAAGGCTGCCATGATCGGAGAAGGAAAAGCATGAACAACTTTTTCTCTTTCTTCAGGAGCTGTGCTAGGAGAGACAGAGAAAAGAGAAGAATGGAGAAATGAATGAAAGTCAAAGAGGAATGTGGGCTGATGGAGAGAGAAAACAGCTGCCCTCGTACGGAGCCATTTGGGAAGAGACGCGTAGATCGGACTCGATCGGACGAACCAGATTGATTCAAACAAAAAATGAACGGCCAGGATCCAATACTGTTCTAACAACTGTTTACCCACAGTTGTTTCGGATCGGATCTGAATTGCGCCAATTAATATATTAAATGATGTGCTCACTGCCTGGTATAGTGGTATATATGTTGTTATATCAAAATTGTCCTTGAATTTGGTGTTATACCAAATCAATATCATTTGATTTCATTGTTGGGATATAAACATTGCGTGATAATGGACTTGCTAGTATTAGTTCATTTGGTGGTGAAAACCAGTATTCTTTCTCATAAAGGACTCTAATTTTGTACTATGAAAATAATTAAATATAAATGAGAAGTTAATAGTAATTAAAATATAATTCGAAGTATTAGTTCAGGTCATTTTGAAACAGATCCAAGAGTTCGGATTAGTATGCACCGAAACTTCCGTACATTAGTATGCACCATAGATTTTCTCTCTCTATATATATATCATTATATAGAAATAATAACCTTGGCAAATATATTTTAATTTCTTCAATATATTTATTTGTATGGAATTGTGTCCCTGCAAAAGTCTTCAAACTATATGTTCCTGAAAATAAAAATTATTGAAAAATAAAAATAATTATGTCATTAAAAAAAATTGAAACACTCAAGTCGTTTATATTTATGGGGTAACTTGTAGATTACATAAAAATTAGTTCACCATTATATGAATATTTGATAAGTATATCCAAAATTAAGATATAGCAAATAATAAAAAAAGTTATTTATTGCATAAATATAAAACATTAATCTTACTATTAAGTCAAACAAAAATCATGACCTTATAGGAATCGTGTTCTTGAAAAAATCTTCAAATTATATATTCCTCAAAATAAAATTTTAAAAAAGAAACATAATTATGTCAATAAAAAATATTGAAACAATCAAGTCGTTTATATTTATGGGTAACATAAGTGTCTACAGATTATTGAAATCAATAAAGTTTGCATAAAATTTAGTTCCCCATTATATGGAGATTTGATAAATATATCCAAAATTAAGATATTAAAAATAATATAAAAAAATTATTTATTGAAAAAAATATATTTACCTTACTATCTAGTAGAATAAAATTTATGGATCATGTATTTTCCGACTTCCAATTTGTTACGGACCAAATTTTCGTGGCTCGTGCAAGTATTGCGCCTAAATATATTTTTGTCATTTTACAAATGTAAAATGGTTGATGAAAAATTACAAATGAGAGCCCTATTTATAGATAAAATGTTGGTCTCATTTGGTGTACGTAGAAGGCATCTACTCGATTGGATATTTGGTAAGACACCTTTTAAAACTTCACTTGATATACACCTTTTAATTCGCACCCTTTGGGACCATCCACACATCTTTATTATATGTAGGATGTAAGATGAGGGTAATTAAATTCTAACGTGGACATGAATTTCAAACTGAGCTTATTTCCAAATTGTTTATTTAAGATGGAAATTGATTACTGTCATCTGTAGTTTTGCCATCGCTTGTTATAGCTAAACAGAAAGTGAACACATAAAATAGATAAGGTGAATATATAAACTGATCAAAGTGAACGCATACAAACAAATAAGTTGAATATGCATATAAAAATCTGAACAAGAGATGACAACGCATATTTGTTTGTAAGTGTTCACTTTGATCGTGTATTTGCACAACTTGTTTATTTTATGTGTTCACTTTGTGTTTAGATATGGTAAGTGATGACAAAACTGTAGATTTCAGTTATTATTTTTGATTTAAAATAGTATGGAAGGGAAATTGATTACTGCCATCTGCAGTTTTGTCATTCCTGCCATCGCTAAATATAAAATGAACATATACAACAAACAAAGTGAACATATAGACAATCTAAGTGAACACATACAGACAAATAAGTTCAATGAAAATAAGTTGAATATGCATGTAAACTTCTGAACAAGTGATGACAACACTTATTTGTTTGTAAGTGTTCACTTAGATAGTCTATATGTTCTCTTTATTTATTGTATATGTTCACTTTGTATTTAGCGATGGCTGAGATGGTATATTTGCCGATGACATTTATAATTCCTGATACGGAAGAGACCACATCAGTATTTGAAGCCCAACCTAATATGGAACTGCATCGTTCGTTATTATTTGTAAATATTTTAACATTATATTTAATATTTTTGGGCTGAAACAGATTCTGAGACGGGCGTAGTTATATTGTAGCATTAGCAGCCCAGCCCAGCCCAGCCCAGCCCATAGTTGTAATGATAGTTGTAATAGATGAGAGAGGGATCAGGATGATCGTGTCATCGATGATGGCATTGGGAGTGGGAGGGAAGCAAGGCGGCGAGGTGATGGCGGAGGTGCTGAGCAAGGGCCGCGACAGCTGCTACAAGGTGAGAAGAGAAGATAATGTAATAGAATTGAATAGAATTGAGTCTGAGTGTTCGTATGACAGGCGAGGGATGCGTTCTACGCCTGCTTGGAGAAGGCGGCGGACAAGAAGCCCAGCGAGGTGGCCACGGGAGGGCTGCTCTTCCCTTCTCACTGCAACCACTCCCGCGCCCTTTACGTCTCCAGCTGCCGCCCCTCTTGGGTCTCTCTCTCTCTCTCTCTCTTCTTCTAACTATTAAGTGCATCTCCAAATTCATCCACCTCCCTCACATCTATTTCATTATTTCATTATAGGTAAGGCATTTTGATAGACAGTACTGTGCAAAGAAGCGTGTGCACCGGCTTTTGGATTCTGATGATGATGATTCCAGACGCGGCCCCATGACTCTCCCACAACCTTCCACCTTCAAGACTTAACTTGGTTTTTTTCTTCTTTTTCTCTTTTCCCTTAGTGAGCTTTGAGTTCTGGATAACTGTACTATGTGCCTTCTCCAAGGCACCTAGGTTGTCGTCTTGAGGAGAAATTGTTCCTGTTTATTTTGGCCCTTCTGTTTTCTAACTGCAAATAATATGTTGTTGGAAATGAATTTGTGCAAAATGAGTTTACAGCAGTCTTTGACAGCAAATATGCACGGTTCTTTGAAGAGAAAATGTTCCTGTTTGGTTATTATGTTGAAGAGAAAGTGTTCCTGTTTGGTTATTATGTTGAAGAGAAAATGTTCCTGTTTGGTTATTATGTTGAAGAGAAAATGTTCCTGTTTGGTTATTATGTTGAAGAGAAAGTGTTCATGTGGTTAATTATTTATTTTTTGAAGAAAAAAAATGCCCAAATTGATTGATTAAGCCGAACAACATTAGCTTGCATTAAGATACCAAATATTTTTAGACATTTTAAAGCCGTTAGGCATGAACATAACAAATAGATAAAGTTTCTCAGTACAGCGTACATTTTATAGCAAACATACTTACAAAGCACAGCTCCTCCTTCATATGACAGAGGAAATGCATTCATCAGCTACATAATTTAAGTCTCTTTCATTATAAGTTGCAAAAACCTAATCAAGCATATACGCCGAGAAGTGGTTTGACGGGCTCAAGATGGGGAGGTGGCCTTTCTCTTGGAGGCTCTTCACCGTTTCGTACAACGATTCTGACACCGGTATGAACTCCAATCCCAGGTCTCTCAGCCGTTTGTTTGATATCTTGTACGGCTGCTTCCTTGGGTTCACTTCGTCAGAACATCTGCATGTGCAAGCAGCATGTAAAGAATTCTTAGTATTATCACAAAAAATGGGAGCATAACGTTGCTAATGAAAGATGCAAATGTTTTTTTTAATAAATTTATGGTAGGTCCAATGGGCCAAGTATAAAAGTAACGAAAAGACAGAGAAAGAATAATGGCCCTATTACATTGTTGTAAAGCCCAGAAAGTAAAAGCAGATGATGAGAGCATGATCTCATCTCTAGCTAAGCTTTACGTGGCACAATCTCATCCAGATAATGCTATTTCCTAATGCCACGTGTTACTCACCTACCAAATATAAACCAAACAAGGCTACTCTTCAAGCCACAACCGTAAAGAGTGACTGGTCCTACTGATTTGTTCATTACGATTGTTAGGTAAAAGATAAAGTTGTTTAATATAAAATTAAATGAGAGTCGAGAATAAGAGCTTGCACAAGCTTTATAATGTGGACAAAACTTGTTAACAAACTTATTTTAGTTACTTCTTTTTGAAAGAAAAACAAACATTTTGAAATCTTTTTTTTTTCTTTTGAACAGTCAAGCATTTTGAAATCCAGGAACAATTACAACCCCATTCCGTGTATGCATTAAAGTACTCATAGTCGTACCACTGAATCATTTTTTACAAATCAGAGGGTGCGTTTGGATAGGTGTGGGAAGAATGGAAGAAGGGAAGAAGTGGGAAGAAGTATTGAAAAGTGTGTAACTTTGTGAAGAGTTTGAATTGTTTATAATTTTTTTTCTTCTTCTTCTTCTTTCTTCCAACGATCCAAACGCACCCAGAATGGGACCATAATAACCAAACAGACCAACTCCATATCATATTTATCTTTTTTGAAATATATCCCTGATCTTTTATCTGTGACCTAATAAACCGACAAAACAACCAAACTAAAGGAAAGCGAATATTGTTTTAATGAAAACAAAAAGGATCCAACACAATCAGAGCAACTCAATATATACCTCATGCATCCCACCTACTCCAACTTGGATTGACAACATTCCTTCTCCCATATCTCCCTCACGGCAATAATTTCTATCAAATCGTCAAACCTTGTTGGAGTTGGTGATTGAAAGTGCATTATTAAACTCTCCGACTAATTTGTGGCTTCTTGAAAATAATTAGTTCCGCTTGAAAACATTCAATCTGTTTACTTGATTCTATATTATCGTACGATTGAAACCTTCAGTTCACTTGAAGTAATAATTAGACAGTTACACTATTTATTGTATGTATAGAATATTTTTCTTGGTGATCCCGTCAATATATCAATAAAATAAAATTATACAAATTAATGGTCATTAAAGTCTTATTCATATACCACTTTGACACTTTTAGTTTCAGTTAATTTAGCCTGTTTTAATATATACAACAACTTAGTCCTATCATATACAAGTAAAAGAAAAAGGACGAATTATTTTTATTATTTGGCATTCATTCTACCGAAAATAAATTTTTAATTCTTGACGTTAATTTGAGTGCAAAACTGCAAATACATTACTTGTAACTAGATTCTAAGCTAAAAGAATTAGAAATTATATATAAATTTGTTATTTAGTTTCATGATATTTTCCTTTGCAATTTTAGATTATTCATGAAGTTGTGCAATTTTAGATTATTTGAAAGTAGGGATAAGATTTCATGTCAACAATCTGTATTGAGTTGGTTCAACTGAAGCAGCACCACACCGCAAATTTTTGTTCTTTTTTAGCCTTTAATTTGTTAGTTTCTTACCTACCAATAGTGGGCCCCACGTGCTTACTATAATTCTACTTCTTTCACTCAATTCAGTACACGCATTGTCTATCTCTTATCTACTCTCCTTCAACCACACACAGTTCTTAACCCTAAAGAAACAAACTTGTATCAAAATTCCTTACCCAAAATCCAAATATATTAGTATAACAATTAATTATTAATTACTTATAGCCTAGAAAGGACTTCAGGCTCCAAGCTCTCTTTCATGACTCCGATGTCTATACATATATAGCCATCAATCGCAAATCAAAATGACAGAAACATACATACTTAAACTATCAAAATTTCACAATCACGTATTTGAATGGGACTTGGAGATATCATGAGAAGGTCCCATGTTACTACTGATCATTATAATTGTTTCATGTAAGAGGTTCAGTATTTGTGATAATGGGATTAATTGTTTACACTATACATTGATGCCCCGTTTGAAATGTAAATCTATGTTGTTTTTCAGTGGCATTTTATTTTTCTTAGATAAACATTTTTCCTGTCTGAAAACAATAATAAATTTTACTGAAGTGTATGGATTTTTCAAAAGAATTAATATCAATATGTTTGGATGATCTATGAATAAGATGAATAATGAATACGAATAAGCACGAATTCCTAATTCCAAGTTCTAGATTTTTGGTAAATACGAATAAGCAGTTGAATTAGTCCAAATTCTTAATTCATGTGTTGTTTGGTTTCACTTCAATACCTTTCGTGAATAGGCTCCTTCGTGCCCCATCGAACAAGACCAAATTAAGAGCACCTAATTGGTGTGTATATACTTGCACTTACTTGGTAGGGATCGGGTATTCTGGGAAAAACTTGGCAAGGATTCGAACCACGTCTTCCCGATGGAGCACGCTTTCGGCACACAAAAAGCGGCCCGACGCCTCCTCTGCTTCATAGACTCTAACATGCGCTTGAGCCACGTCACGCACATCAACATAAGCCTGCACAGCATTTGTGTACTTCTTTGCGGAGCCATCAAGGTACTTGAGAATGTGCATGATGCTGGCATTGACAGTCGGCTGAAGAAGCGGCCCAATCACGAGCACAGGATTCACCACCACCAAGTCAATGCCTCTCTCCTTGGCAGCTTCCACTGCTGCCCTCTCTGCCACTGCCTTGCCATAGCAGTACCAGTTCTGGGAGAATAGGGAGCTTTTGTTATTTAGGACGTAAAAGAAAAAAAATGTTGTAATATTATAAATGTCGGGCCTAGGGAAAAATATTTTTTAGTAAGCTAAGTTTTTTATAAAAAAAAGAAATTAGGATCACCAGTTCACCACCAACTCAGTTCAAAGTTCCTTTCCTACTAAGTCAACATCTTGGACAATACGTACGAAATAAAGACCGAAGTAGAGGCGAAAATGCAAATTAAGTCATGTGTAAATAAGTAAAATTATATATACAAGAGTATAGTTTACAAGGAAAAGTGCAAACTGAAAAACTATATACAAGAGTGTATATACATGTACCAACAAAATTTATATTATGACATATATATATATACACAAGAATAGTAATCATCTATTTTGACAAACTTCAGTTTGAAACTAATTAGATTCCTAATTAGCACATATTAAATTTTCATAGGAATTAGGAGGTACATGAGATCATTAATACGCTAGTTGAGGGTTAGGTGTTTAAATCATCATTAAATACGCCCTCAGAAACAGAAAAGAGTGATGGTAGGATGTAGGAATACAAAATGCTAGTTGTATTTACCTTTGTTTTCTTGCAGTACTCAAGGTCACTCCAGCACCATTCGTCAACTACTACATCTTTTCCTCGGTTTGGGTCCATTGTCACCGCCCCGATAGAGGAAGTGAACACGATGCGATGAACTGTGCCAACATCGGCAGCTGCATCAATCACATATTTGGTGCCCCTCACTGCCGGCTCTACCATTTCCTCCTGTGGAAGCATTATTATTCTTAGACCTTACAAAAACCTACATGAAAAGATATGAACGTAGGGTGCGTTTGGATATAGGGCTGTCAAACGTGGCCGAAATGCACGGAACACCCCATACCGTTTACTGTTTCGTTTAAGAAAACGGTACGATATACCATTCCGTTAACCGTTCCGTTTCCAAAACGGTACAGAAATCCATTCCGTTATTCGTTTCACATAAGAAAATACACATGAAACGGTTTGAAAAGAGGCGAAACGGTTCGAAACGTCACAATTTCTTATTCCGTTTGCCGTTTCGTTATTGAAACGAAATGAAAACTGGTGCCGTTATTCGTTCCGTTTCAGTTAAACGGAACGGCACCACGTTGGTGGCAGTGCCGTTGACAGCTCTATTTGGATAGGTGTGGGAAGAAGGGAAGAAGGGAAGAAGTGGGAAGAAGTATTGGGAAATGTGTAACTTTGTGAAGAGTTTGGATTGTTTATAATTTTTTTTTTCTTCTTCCTTCTTCTTCTTCTTTCTTCCAACGATCCAAACGCACCCGTAGTGAAAAACAAAACTTAACATGGTGGTTACCGGGTCGTCTGTAACTGGTGATGCGGTGTGAAATACACCCTGACAACCTTCAATAGCAAGGCGAAGTGCGTCATAGTCAAGCAAGTCCGCTTTGCAAAGTATAAGCCTTTCCTTAGCACCGTCAAGGGCTCTCAAATGGTCATTTTTTCGATCATCTAAAACAGATAAACAAGGGGGGAAAAACAAAGAAAGTATATAATTAGTGGATCTTTGCGGTTAGTAAAGAAACCATACATACATTTAACAAATGCACGTAGGAAAACCTGTTCATTACCTGGATTCCTTACTGTTCCCTTGACAGTGTAACCCTTTTCTAAGAGGAGCTTAACCAGCCAAGAGGCGATGTAACCTCCTGCACCGGTAACACAGACAGTTTTTGTTTCGGCACCGGTGACGGTAGTGAGTTCTCCAACCGTCATGTTTTTAGTTTAGGTTTGTTTTAAATTTTGTTGTTGGTGTGATATGATAAAAAGTTTTCAGTTGTAGAAGTTGCAAGAAAAAGTGTACTTTGAACAAGAGAAGGAACCGATCGAGTACAAAACGTTTGTTTTGGTGACCAGGTAAAGAATTGTGGTGAGTCGGATGGGTTTGGTTGGATTTGGGGTGGAATAGGTACGTATATAAAGGAGTGATGAAGTAATAAGATGCCGAGGCATATCAGCATATGTAAGACTGAGGTGAGAGGCGGTAGGTGGATGGTAATTAATTGCCTTATGTTGGAAGCTTAGATTAACTGTATACTATTATATATATTATTTATTTTATTCTGGTGACAATCACTAGTACACCTTTTAATCGTTATCATCTCCAATACATATACTTGCATGCTTTTGTATCAGCTGAAAGATATATAAATATATATATTCTTGACTATCAATTTTTCCATCAGAAAATATAATAAATTGAATTAAAATTATTCAGATTGATCAGAAGCGTGTGGTCCAGAGGAGAGGAGAGTCTCAACATATATGCACTTAATTACACAGTCTATTTATAAAATCTTATAAGAAATATTGAATTAATTCAAAGCACAACAGAGTAGCAGTTGGAGTGTTTATTACATTGTACGATTACGAAAGCGCAATTTGGTTACATAATTAAAAAATATGAATTATTTGTACTTAATGTGAGTGCGATGGTATTTATATATAGACCGTTATACATCATCAAATGGAGCTCTGAAACAGGGCAATTTGGTAAACGTTAACAACACAGCGTATAATATGTTCAAAATAACAATTAAGGCTCTATGAAGAAAATAATATTACAAGAATGGTAGGTATTGAATCTTTAGCCCTACTAGCATCTATCTAAATTAGAAATTAAAAAAAAAAAACAGGGCCACGAAAAGAAAGGTCTTACGTTTTTCTCCAAAAAGTATAAGGACAGATTATTAAGGGGTGCAAATGTGCAATTGGGGAGACTCAAATAATCTAAAAAGAAAGATTAAGCTAGTAAAAAGTAATTTTGCATGAAAGTGAAGGGAGAGCACATGGAAAGAGGGGCCAACCAACAAGCAGCAAGCAAGACTAGATCGGAGGAGGTAAGGGCTCTGAAATTACTTGGGAGAATCAGAATCCTGATAAAAACAAAATAAAATCAACATATTTACATTGTAGTCTATCTAAAAAAAGTATATTTATACTGTTAATTACGAAGACCATACTAATAAAATTTAATGCTAAATATTAAATTTTCTTTTAGTGTTGAAGGCTCAAAACTAAATTTCAAGTAGAGTATATGAAAGGAAGCTGAGTATTAAGAGCATTATTTTCGCCAAAAATAAATTAGTGAAATTAATTGTTTATATTTTGTGTTTCAAATTATGTCTTCAGTAGCCATGATTTGTTGAAGGTTTTTATATGTGTCGCCTTATTTGATAAAAGGTTTCGGATCTTATAAAATACTTATTAAATTAATTAATTAATTTGATTAAGATGTCGATTATTAGCTCATAAAATTGCAAGGACAAGAAAAGAAAACAAATTGACTGAGCAATTGAGAATCATACGATGAATTGTACAGGAAAAATTCTTGGGTAGTAAGACTCGATGGGGGTTAGGTAAGATCGTTAAAATGTTAGCATCGTATCTCTGTGGCGAATTAATCGGGACCCAAATGTAGCAAGTCAAATTTGAAAACAATATATTGTAAAGTTAACATATATTTTTAGAATAAGCCCCACGTGAACATATTAATTTGATCATTTATAAGTAAAATATATAGAAACTTAATTAATTAATTAAGTTTATTTCTGAATATTAAAAAAGTAATTTCATATATATAGTATTATAGTCTTATATTTAAATGAACGTAATGTGATCTAGAAAAGAAAATTCATACTTAGTTTGATTTACCTCTGTTGATATATAAAAAGAAAAAGAAAAATATATATTTCCTCACGGTCACGGAATGATCTGCTATACACGTAGCTCAGTTCCAACAGTGCCGCAAAAAACCAACGAGTCAAACAGGGACTTGGTCGACCACTTATTTGTGGGAACAAAAGCAAATGGTGCACCGACCGACCGACCGGGAGCTGAGCAGGCGCAGCTAGCAGAGGAATTGCGCCGCTTGCCATCCACACACTTTCAAGTTTCAACAATAGGACCGATAGAGGTGGGTCGTGGGCCTCACCAATGAGCACTCCAGTCCTAGTAGTGGAGCATGAACACTGAACAGTATAAAGAAACATGAGTACAGCGTCAGCGAGTGCTTCCTTTTTGCAAATCACAAATCACTTTATTTCTTTTTCTTTCATTCTGATTGGAGTATAGTCAATCCGACTCTGCTGTTGCGCCACACAGCGTGTAGCGCACTACGAGCCGTCTGATCTTGATCGGATGGTTCATTTTTTACGGGCCTATCAATCTAGGTTACATGCACGGAGCTCCCTTGTCCATTGAATCTTAATCAGACGGCCAGCATACCGAGCGACACGCGGTGTCGTGCGGCAGCAGATCTCATTTCGGAGTATAGTATAGAGCTAAGAGCCCTGAGCTCGGATTCTGGATTAGGTGAGGATATATATATAGATCAGCTATAGCCTATAGTTTCTTATTTTATCATTTGCACAAAAACAAATTAATTATATGGCTATTCTTATTTCTTTTCACTAAAAAGTACCCTAAAACTAGTTATGATTTTAAAAAGTAAATTTGCTATTCGCATTTTTATACAAGTTTGCACAACTTTTTGTTCTTTTGAGCTCCTATCCTAAAGTCAATGCTCAATAAATACAAAAAAGAGCGTAGACAAACGTCTTCCAGATACAATAGAGTGCATGTTAATTCAGCTCATGTTAATTTATATCTAAAAATAAAATGGATCACTGCTTTGAGGACCAGGTTTCTCCTGATTTTTTTTTTCATTTAATATAAACAATAGAGTGCATGTAGGCATGCAGAGCATGAATTGTTGCAGAACCATTACAATAAAATTCTGCTTATTTTTTTTCCCCTCTGGTTTAATTTTTCAGATCTTGCATATTACCGCCAAAAGATCTCATCTTCGAACATAAAAAGTTTGATCGACTAAACATGCAATTTAAACAACGGTCCCCAAGGCCGATCGATCGACTGATTAAAATTGTACCTGAAAGACATTTTGCGGTTCTAAAAATCAATCGGCTGCCAAATATTTATACTTTGCCACCAAACTATTCAGTCGCCCATTAAATTGTATTAATCACCCAACAAATTCTAATGCCTACCATTTGGTCCCCGCCCCCCCCCCCCCCCACCCAAAAAAAAACCAAACAAATTCTTTTTATATGCAAATATTATAATTCTTGACCAAATGTCCATATTGCATTTGTAAATTTACCATCTTAGAAATCAGAGCCTAAAATAGGAATTTAAGTCATGTTGAATGCACGTGTACACATATCTAGACATATCTCAATAAACCAAAAAATACATGTCCTCCTAGTTAATTAACACTTTCTAGAATGCAAAGATCATTTAACAATTGGACGTGTATAATAATTAATTAATTCAATCGAAGCATGCATGTCAGCCATCCATCGAAAGTGTTTGTCTATTTCAAATTGTACTATATATTAAATAAAAAAAATTTTCTGACCAAAAAGTGCTTAAATAAGATCCTTTATTTAAAATAATTCAGTAATCAGCTTTACCCAATTAACCAAGAATGTGTAATATTAATTAATTATAGAAATTACATTCATACCATTCAGAGATTTTATAAGTTATTACGCTTTAGTTTCCGCACATATTTGTTATATAGTTTTCATTTCGGAGTAGAACGCTAAATGTGTTTAAAATAGTTGCACTTAAAAATGTTTGCAATAGTTATATTTTTATCTAGAAAATTATTTGATGAAAGTCATTTTTATATCTACAGGGATGTAATCCTATTGCTTGCGTTTGGATGAGAGAAAAAGAAGAGGAAGAAGGAAGATGGGAAAAAAAAAATTATAAACAATCCAAATTCTTCACAAAGTTACACACTTCCCAATACTTCTTCCCACTTCTTCCCTTCTTCCCTTCTTCCCACACCTATCCAAACGAAGCCATTATTATTATTATTTTTGTAATATTTACACACACTAGCAATTATGAAATATTTCTGCTAACTCATTATGCTAAATATGTAAATATTATTTAACTAGTAACAATTCGTTAGTGTAGTAACTAGTGTGTTTGGATTGTTGGAAGAAAGAAGAAGAAGAAGGAAGAAGAAGAAAAAAAAATTATAAACAATCCAAACTCTTCACAAAGTTACACACTTCCCAATATTTCTTTCCACTTCTTCCCTTCTTCCCTTCTTCCCACACCTATCCAAACGCACCCTAAGATCAGACTTTTCGGACACCTTTCCCACCGCTAGTAGAAAATCTAATTCTAGATCAAATCAGAGTAGCTTAAAGTTGGCACAGGTTGCAAATCGAGAACAGTTCGATGCCTTCAAAACAACAGCAGCTTATAGGCTCCGTTTGGATGGCTTCTTCCCGGAGTAAGGAATAAAGAATAATCACTTTTTATCAATAAATTTATTTCTAACCATCTAAACTCTTCACAAAAGTTACACATTTTCCAATAAATTTACCCCTTCCCAATAAATTTCTTCCCTTCTTCCTTCTTCCTACCTTATTCGCAACGCATTCAAACGGAGCCATAGAAATTCATTTTTCTTCTGACCATATATGTCAACATGTGATGTGGAAGTCTGGTTCTTTCTAGAATTACCACCGATAAAAGTAAATGAGCGTGTTGCTATCATTTTAATTTTAAATATGAACTAAAAATTCTAGAAATTTCCACCGAGCCAGTTTACCTTTTATTGTAACTTTTCTTTTTAGTAATCTATATAGTAACATTCAAGTGCATACAAGTAATCTTAAATGTGTGCTTATTTACTCCTAGAATCCAGAGATAATTATTGGGTCCAATTTAGAGGTAGGTGAAAGCAGTCTCCTTGACCAGATTCTGAATTCCTTTTGTCAATCCTTTCACTGAGATGGAAGAACCACACCGCCAACCATTCAAATATCTCGACCTACTAAATCCATGATTTATCTTTTCTTTTCCTTTTTTTTTTAACAAATTCAATATGCATATCCTTCCATGTTTGAAGAAAAATGAGAGAAAGAGAGGGAATAAAAATAATTAAATAATTATGCATTGGAGGTAAACCAAATTTGGAAAAAAAAAGTTATTTACCTCATTTGTCAATGTTATTACCCTTTTTTATGAAATAAAAATGATTAAATATAAGAATCTTTCATCATTTCTCAAAAGAAAAATAATCTTTCTTCCTTAACATTGCCTCATCCTCCGTTCACACTACATGCACTTCCAGAAAACGAACCTTTTGCAACGGAGATTTAGCAATAGGTTTTATAAAGAATCATTAGAAACCATATAATAAGAGAGAGAAAAGAATCAGATCAACAAAGAGAAACTGTTCTTACATAAAAACCGTGGCCCATTTTTCGGCCTAAAAGATTAAAAAACTGTTCGGCCCAAACAGTGATGGTTTCTTATATTAATCGTAGTTAATTATATTTTCATGTACCAACGGATTCTAGGATAAAACCGTCGTTATCTAGTTAACAACGGATTTTTTATTTAACCATGATAATTTGTGAAAATTAAATTTGCTGCGAGCATACACTTTCCCTCTTCTCCTCATTTGACCAGCTTTGCAACCAACCTCTTCTCTCATTAAATTTTTCATTAATTTTCCCATAGCTATACTACTTGAAAAAAATAACAAAAAAATCTGAAAAATCTGAAAAAATAAGAAGTAGAAAGAGAAAAAGATTGAGACCTGATGTAAGGTAAAAAAATTAAATTTAAGCAAATATTTGATATTTTTTTAATTTTTCTTTTTTATTTCGGTTGTATCTTAATTTTTGGTGAGATTAGTAATTTTGTGGTAATTTTTGTTATAATCTCGGACCTAATTCAAGGAGACAAGACCCACGTAATCTTATTCAAGTATATTTTGTTATAGATTGAAGGTATATTTCCATAATTCAAGGAGACAAGACCCACATAATCTCGGACCTAATTTTTGTTATAGATTGAAGGTATATTTCCATAATCTTATTAATTTATTTTTATTTATCGCATCTTTGCTCAAACTTTTACGTGAACTTTTGCTTCCTAAAAATAATGAGTCGCCGGATTCAATTTGTACGGCAAAAAAATTGTTGTGCCTTTTGAAAATAGAAGTAGAAAGAATTCATGCATGTTCAAATGACTGTGTATTATTCTATAATGAGTACATGGATCTGGATAAATGTCCAAAGTGCAATGCATCATGGTATAAACCGAAAGACGATTAGATTGAGAAAGAATAAAAGGACCCAGCTGCGAAAGTGGTGTTTTATGTGCCAATAATATCAAGTTTTCAGCGGCTTTTTTCTAATACAAATGTAGCCAAACTGTTAAGATGACATGCAGACTATAGGAAAAGAGGTGATGGAATGCTTCGACACCCTCACAGACTTTTCGGATTAGAGGAACATAGACAGGAAATTTGAAGATTTTGGCAATGAACCCATAAATTTGAGATTGAGATTATGCACGGATGGGATGAATCCTTCCAGCAGTATGAGTAGTTGTCAGACTACGTGATCGATCTTATTGTGTATTTATAACCTTCCTCCCTAGATATGTATGAAAAGGAGATACATGATAATGCCGTTGTTGATTTCAGGTCTTAAACAACCGGGTAATGATATAGATGTGTACTTGGCTTCATTAATAGATGACATTGATAAATTGTGGCGTGAGAGAATGAAAATATTTGATGCACACTCTAGAACTGAGTTCAAACTCCGAGCCTCGATATTTTGCACGATTAACGATTTTCCTACATACGGTTACTTATCGGGGTATAGGAATAGAGGAGCAAAAGCATGTCCTATTTGCTGGGAGATTACACATTCTATTTACCTGAAAAAGTGTAGAAAAAATATTTATTTGAGACATTGCATGTTTCTTAAGAACTGCAATCACCCTTATCAGTGAGACAAGAAAAGATTTGATGGTAAAGTGGAGACAGGTAAGGCCCTAATTTCGTTATCTTGGAAAGGAGTACATGAACAAATAAAGGACATAAAGGTTAAATTTGGTAAGAAATTCGTAAATGAGATTCCGAAGGGGATATGAAAGAACAAGTCTACATTCTGGAAGCTTGAATATTGACAAATTTTAGAGGTTAGACATTGCCTAGATATGATGTACACAATCAAGAATATATGTGGAGTTCTAATTGGCTGCTTGATGGAAATTTAAGGAAAAATCAAAGATAGCGTGAATGCAAGGAAGAACATGGTTGCAATGGGAATTCGAAAGGAGTTAATAGTAAATGAAAAGAGTAAAATCCGAGTTTCACTACCTGCAGCATAATTGAATTTATCCAAGGAAGAGAAAAAATTTGTTGGAATGCCTAAAGTCGACAAGGGTTCCTTACGGTTATTTCTCTAATATATCAAAAAAGGTGTCCATTAAGGAGAGCAAATTAAATGGTATGATGTCACATGATTATCACGTCTTACTGACCTAGTAACTCCCGGTCACAATTCGAGGAGTTCTCCGAGAAGAAGTCAGGAAGACTATTACTAAGTTGTGCTATTTTTTCAATGAAATTTGCTCTAAGGTGATTGATCCGACAAAAAGGAACAAGTTACAAGACGTTGTTATATTGACCCTTTGTGAGTTCGAGATGTACTTTCCGCCGTCATTTTTTTACTTGATTGTGCATTTAATCGTACATTTGGTTAGGGAGATCAAAATGTGTGCTCCAGTATTTCTACGGTACATGTATCCTTTTGAAAGAGTAATGGATCAATTGTAGGAGTTCCTTCATAGCCGATCTAAGCTCGAAGGAAACATAGTGGAAGGATATGTTGCCGAGGAGGTTATTGATTACTACACCGTTTATTTGGAAGATGTCCAACCTATCGACCTTCCAAAGTCTCGGCACGAAAATAGACTTGAAGGAAAATGTACAATTGGAGCCTACAGTTTCAGACCGGGGATTGAACTGAGAACAAAAGCGCATTTCAAAATCCTCCAACACCTTGCCATTGTGGCGCCTTACATAAGTGAGCATATAGCCCAGTTACATGAACAACATCCGTCTTACAATGAAAATGTGATTAAAAGAATGCACAATTTGAAATTTGTGCAATGGTTTGGAGAAAAAGTAGAGTCTCGGTTGTTAGATAGTCAAGAGGTCGATGAAACCGTGAAATAGTTATCGAAAGGTCCTTCGGCAGTCATCGAAACCTACCGAGGGTATGACTTGAATGAATTTACCTTTTACACAAAAAAACAAGATGATAAAAGCACCGTGCAAAATAGTGGAGTCACAGTTGTTGCCATTAGTGATAATAATGGAAGTGCTAATACTTATTACGGGTGAATTGGGGAGATATGGAAACTAATACGTGAAGTTCAAAATATTGTTATTCAAGTATGCATGGATCAACAACGGTCACGGTGGAGTCAAAAAAAAATAAAAATAGATTCACAACTATTGACTTCAAACAGATTAAGTTATCAAGAAAACTCTTTTATACTTGCAAATAAGCAAGTTATGCAAGTTTTCTACATTCAAGCATTGCCACGATAAGAAAAGGCATGTTGTCCTTTCAGGTAAAAGACGCATTGTTAGTGTTGGAGATGTCGCGTATGAAGAAGCATACGATCACTTTGAAAAAATTCCCCTATTTTTCACTAGTATCAACGATACATCAATGCAGGTTTGCACAAGTCATCGTCGTCCAAAAATCGAAGATGTGTTGGTCGAAACGCGACGGAAAGAGAAAAACTACATAATTAATGTGAGTTAATATTTTAAAATTAAAAATAGAAAGCTACATAATTTAATTTTAATATTAAAAATGTGTTTATATTTAATTTTATTACTTATATATTTTTTTATTAATTTTTGTAGGTTGTTGCAGGTCATAAGTCCAAAAAATCCAAACTCTCTTTCATAGATTATGTAATTTTATCCGTCAAAATTTTCAAACCCTCCCTCAAATTAACTCTCGTTCAAAATTTTCGATCTATCTACCAAAATTCAAAAACTTGAGCGCCCTAAATCCAATAAACCTCTCTGAAACCCTCGCTCTATCCGCCGCTCTCACTTCCTTGCTCTCCGCCGCTCTCTCAGAGCACAAATCCATAAACTGACCCTGCTCTCTCTCAAACCCTCGCTCACTTCCTAACTCTCTGGCTGATCTCACTTCCTCTCTGTCGATCTCTCTCAAAGCAGCCCCTCAGTACCTCTCTTTTCTTGACTCAATTCTCTCATCTCCTTCACTGCCGACAGTCCCTCCATAGCCAAAAGTCGCACCTCGACTCCCTCTTAAGCACCACGACAGCCCTCGACTCACTCCTCTCCTCTCCTTCACTATCGACAGCCCCTCCAAAACCTCTTTTCCACAGCTGACAGTCGCACCTCGACAACCCTCGATTTGTTTATTTTTTCATCCATTTTTTTATATGTATGTGATTTTGAAATTTGATATTGTTTGTCTATTTATGCTTGATTTTCTTCTTCTTTTTTTGAAACGAGTGGAAATTTTTCACCTCTTTTCATTTGTGAAAAGGCAGCCAAAGTATAGTAATAAACAAACAACAAAACAATGCAACTGGATGTCCAGTAAACTAATCTAATCACCAACACTACCCATGTACCGGTACCAACTCTCATACCAATACCCCTGCTACTCAATTGAAGAATGAATTGTTAGCAAAAAACTCAAAACTGAACTGTGAATCATTGCATACCAGTGCAAAAAAGCACTGTTATTATCTAAGTTTGAAGCTATGCTCAACAAATCTAAGTTTCATTTTCTTTTGAATTGTAAATTGTTTGATTTTTCTTGAATTAATTGATATAAATTGTGAATTACTTGCATTATTTGTAATTCTTATCAATTGTCATTTGATAGACATGTTTGGAGAAGTAGAAGAAAGAGACCAAAAAGAGACAAAAGGGAAGAAAAGAACTCGGACCTCATTGGAGAAATTTAGGAAGAAAATAAAGACAAGGACACAATTATATGATTACCTTTGACAAAAAAAGTCTTCTGACTAGTAAGGATGCCAATGACTTTGCGACATATTGCGGGTATCTCGTGAGGAATCGAGTGCCAATTACAATTAAGGTCTGGAAAGAAGTTCCAAAAGATTTGAAGACTAACCTGTGGATGGATATCAAGCTAAAGTGCTAATCCAAAATCTTAAATTTGATAGGAAATGCACAATTTTTATTTTTAGTTAATTACACTTAATTAACCATCATGCAACATAGATCTAGTGCTTTAAGCAACCAACACAAAAGAAAAAGGTTAAGGTTGTATCTCTCCTAATATTGTAATTAGGAGGCTTGAACCATGATGTAGGAGTCGATGGTGTGCTCTCCTTGCGCCTCCACCATGGTTGACTGCCGCCTCGAGTCTACTTAGAGGATTAACCAATCTCTTCAACCCTTGTGCTAGCAAGAGAAAGAGAAATGCCTAATCCCAAGATTTTTCCTCTTCTAGTTAATCAACACTTTAATTGAAGAGAGAAATTTGTGCTCAACACATGAGCTAGAGGTGGAAGAGGAGAGGAAGAAAGAAGAAAAATTCTGAAAATTTTCTTTCTCTTTGTGGATTTCGGCCAAGGATGGAGGAAGAGAGAGAATGTGTGTGGAGGCTAGGGTTTCACCCAAAGAGAACCTCTATATATAAGCCTCATAACCTAGATCTCTACCAACCTTTTGATGGACAAAAATGCCCCTTGCTTGGTCGAAATTTTAGTGGGCTTTGAGCCTTGTCTTAGCCCATTAATCATTCCATTTATTTGTTCCTCTTCAATACCTCAAAACAGACTTTTGAATAACTAATTAAATAGAAGCCCAAATAGCTCATATTAATTTAAATATGTTGAACATAATTAATTATTAACTTATTAATAATTAATTTTGAGATTAGAAAATGCATTAATTTATTTCTATATGATCCATTTGACTTAATTAATTATAACGGTCCATAACGTTATACAATTAATTAATCAACTCATCATATTTTCACAATACACACTATTGCGAATAAATAAATAATGCACTGTTTGGTTAAAACTTTATTTGTGTGACCATTTGAGGATTTATACTAAGTTGGACATGAAAATAAATCTCCATTTATTTCCAATAATCATAAGCCGTATCTAGCAACACGTTATGATTCTCAATTCGTATAAATAGTGTACTGCTACAATATTTAAATCCTGCATAAGCGAATAAAAATATTTTCTTATTTTGATTCTTATGTCACACGATATCATCGTATAATCCAAGATAGGAATGTGTCATTCTTGCAGATTATACGTTTCTTGATCTAGAGATAATTGTATCAGTTACTAGCAAACAATCTATCTCCATCAAGGGGCCCAAATAGATATCGTCACTCACTAAGTGAATTAATAAGGGACATACAGTTTTCTTGATGATTAGCTTTTCCCCGCACAATTCAAGAGAACGTAAATCAAGTCCGTATAGCAGCCTTTGTCGGGAATCAGCGGTAGACAAGATTTATAGAACTTATCCTCTGTGGAAAAGATAATCATCTCAAACTTAGAACCAAAATCATAACGAAATAAATAATAACACGTAACACAATCCATATATTTATTTCAATGGGTCAAGTCATGTACAATGTTCTAAAACATACACATATGCAATTAAGTGGTAAATGATCACTTAACTTGCATACTAATCTTATTGAAAATTAATGTTCTTTGTTAATTATCAAGATTATGGACCTTTTAGATTTATTATTGTCATTTAATTATAAATGAACTATAGTGATCCACAATTCAGATCCTCAACCTGAATGAACTGTCAATAAATAAATCAAGGAACAAATGATCAAACATCATCAATAACATAAACCATAGAAGTGACCAGATATAATTGGCTTCTAGGACATATCTCTAACAAAATTAAATTACAGAGGAGGTCTATGTGGTCGGTACAGTGTGGTACAAAAGGGTTCATTCATGCATTCATTCTGTACATGCATGATTAATAACACGAAAGCCCTGCAACATAAGTGCAGGGTTTGCCAAAAGATCACTTCTATATAAATCCTAACTACTTGTTGTGAGTTAGGTTAGGAGTTTATAAACTGCTAGATATGAACACCATTATGCACTTTTTGATATTCACATGCAAATTATTCCTTAAATTTTCTTTAGTACAGGACTGATGGTCACACTAAACTTAACAATAAAACTTGGAATCTCATTATTTCTCCTTAACACCGGACACACTAAAGAAATTAAGTCAGCATAAGAGAAAACAATACGCAAACAATGATATTTAGAGACACTCAACTTTCATGATAAACAAATAACATCAAGTTTCACTGATTATTCTTTATAAAAGAACAAAATTCAAGTATAGACTGAATAATTGTATTGTTTACAAGTCAAGATATTACTTTCTAAAAGTAAAATCTACAAACCTTGCTATTACATACAACAATGTTGAGATCTTCAAGTTCTTTACAAGCACCAGAGCCACTGTTTTAAGGAAAATCAATCCTCATTGCTCAGTTGTAGTAGACTCATTTCCATCAAGCTAACATAATTATTTTTCTAGGACTTTGTTTTTTTCATTTGATACAGTGTATTCACGAAATGTTTAAGGAAATTCTAATTTGTGAATATTTTTGTAATTTATTTCAGGAAATAAACAACTTCGACAATGATGATAGCAAGAAGAAGACTCTAAAAAATATAGGTGATTAGAATAGACAATTTAGGCATATCCTCTATAAGGATTTTATCCTTAATGCCGATCCAAATAATTCTCAAAATCCATACGACTATTACCCTATCACACCCAAGCAGTGGGACGAATTTTGTTCTGTGAGACAGATCGAAGAATTTCAGCAAAAGAGGAAGGCAGGGAAGGAGTTGAGAAAGAATTTTCGCATGCCCCATAGGATGGGATCCCACGACTACAGAGGAGCACAGGAGAAATGGAAGCCTACTGACATAATTGTTGCAGAAGGTGATTTCGATGATGAGGATGTCGCTTTAACGGGCATCACCTTAGGTTCCTTCGAGCCAAGAGCCGAGAAGCAAGAGCTGTGGCTACTGATAAAGAAGTTACTTACAAACTCCGTAAAGAGGATAAGGAAACTCTAGAAGAAGGCTAACGTGCCATCTATTTGTCATCGAGTCGTTTTTCGAGATTTAAAATTCAAATTGTCAATCCAAACCACTCAAGTTGTTCGCCATATTGAAATACCCTTGGAAACCAAATTTTATATCAATTTTTTTTTTTGCTATTTATTATGATATTTTTTAAAAAAATATAATTGGAATATATTTCAGGTCCTCCAATTTGAAAATATCATAATAAAAAGCAAAAAAAAGATAAAAATTATATATAAAATTTGGTTTCCAATGATATTTCAATATAATAATCAACTTGAACGGTTTGGAATGACCGTTTGAATTTTGAATCTCAAAAAAATGACTCGATGGCAAATGGATGGCGCATTAGCTTTCCTCTATATACATATATTTATATTAGAAAATTTAACAGCATTTTCAAGTGAAAAATCAGCATGTATAGAATTCACCTAATATATATATATATATATATATATATATATATATATATATAATTGTTTCTAATGTGGCCACCATCATATATTAACCAATAATAATGATACAAGTAATCAACAAAACGAATGTTGATCTTGACGGAAATGAAACTACTAATAGCAAATTACCGGAAATGAAAACTACTAATACCAATACAAGTAACCAATAATAAAGATACAAGTAATCATCTAAAAAATCTACTAATACCAAATTACCGGAAATGAAAGTTGATCTTGCTTTTAAAAGCAAGCTGACATACTCTCTTCTTCTTTTCTATGTCTATACTATATTTTTTTTGCAAGTTAATTAATGACTGCCAGCACACGAGTATGCGACCAATGAAAAATTGCCACGAGTTGTACCATAGCAAGCAAGATAAAAGAAAGTGATTGTCAGTGTGTGTGACTACGCAACATGGGAACAAAAATCATACGAAAAATCGTAATATTTCACGACTTACTGGTTTTATTTTTTTCTACTTCTTTTTTTATTTTTTTCTTCATTTTTTTTTTGTCCTTTCTTTTTTTTTTTATGGGTAAGAGTCAAACTCTGCATCCATGCGACAGAGCAGCAAGTATTAGTTTCGGCAATAACTACATATTGGAACCAGTGCTCCGATAAAATAATGCCATTCGAAAATAATTTTAGCACGTATACATGCAAGGGCATATATTGTTCCATGGTTTGTCATTTCTCGGAGTGTTAGATCTTTTTTTTTTTAATTCATGGTCAGTGGCAATCACCACGCCGACAGTTCTTTTTTTTAATAAAATGCTAATTATTTCTTCTTAATGTTCAATTGTTCATAGTACTGCTTGTGCAATAAGTTCAGTTGTAAAATAATGAGGTTTATATACACTCATGTTCATGCAATATTATGTGTATACACGAAAAAACGTAAATTACAGAAATAAAAATAATTATTGTTATTGTTATATAATAATAATGATGATATTATTATTACTATTATGTTAATATAAAGAACATTAATTTGGATAAAAATTTGAATTTTGGACAGTACGTTAACGTTTCTTTCGAACCGGAAGATAAGATTTCTTTGTGCTGTTCGTAAATGGTTAAATACTATATAGAGTCACACTATTGAAATTCTTTGTTATAAACAATGTTTGAAATTCAAATGGTTATTTCTTTCTTTTCCACTGGAGCCATCTCTTAGATAGAGACACATTGTCTTTTGAATTTATTCCTTTCTTCTCAGGAAAACAAATGTATATATATCTTTATAAAATTATTATAACATTTCTATTTTGGCATTTTTCTGTTCGAAACAAACATTTCCTGATGCAAGAATCAGACAATTACTTTTTAAGTATTTTCTTGCAAACGAAGCAAAGGGATGGAACTTGCTCTGTTATTGAAATTTGAAGTAATTGATACTTTTATTATTGATTATTGACAAATAACTTTCAAAGAATTAGCTAATGTTCTTGACTGCCAACCTTGCAAGAAACACGGTTAATCACCATTGTAAAATTGCAAGTGTCAACATTTATACCAACCCAATTAATGATAATTGATCCTTCTTGAAAAATTGAAAACCTTCTCCATTGCTGACTGTTTGGAATTTCAAATTATCCTTCACTTTCAAAACTACCTGGCTATGAATAATAATGCATTTCTCATTATTGAAATAGAGAATTGGGACAATGATCGGAGGGGATTTAACTTTCTTGTGTTTTTGTGAAGAAAGTTTTGTTGTTGTATGTGTTGGGTTTATTTTGTGAATTGTAAAACAATGTGTGATTGATTTTTGTGATGAATGCATGTGTGATATATATAAGTGGTCAAACAATATATATATATGTGATGATACTGAAAGTATCTTATATTAACTATTTAATTAGCTATATTGTGATTTCATCTTCAGAGAATGCATATATAGTTTACATTTCACATCGGGTCCTCTAATATTGTTAATATATGGGTGGTTATCTTATATTTTTCATACATAGACACTTCTTATGATGCATACATGTAAAGTTTGTTTTTAAAATAACTAACTGATAATTATGTTGGTGCTTCGACAAAATTTTTTTAACAAAACAGTTTTTTTAAAAACAATATATAGAAAGCCTCAAACAAAAGGTTTGATAATTTATTTTTTGAAGAAAGCAAGGATAAAGCCCTAAAACTTTTTGGTGCCGTTTGGATCAAGTGAGAATTTGGGGAATTTCCTATTCGCATAAATTTATTATAAACAATCCAAACTCTTTACAAAATTACACACTTCTCAATACTTTATGCCTAGGAATAAAAAATTCATTTTATTCCTAAATGATCCAAACGGCCCCTTTTAATAATAAAAGGAAATGGTACAAAGAGAGAAGAAAATAAAATAAATAAAAAATATGTTCAGAGAGTGAGCTAAGAGAAAAGAAAAAGAAGAAAAGTCTAGTACACAAATCTAAAAAATCAGTAAAGATAATCAAAATGAACATCAACCATGCAGCAGAGCATCCTATTAATCACTGTGTGGGAGTTTCGGAGGTAGCAGAAAAGGTTCTTGCTTATCTTTTTCTCGAGACCAGAAAAGGGGGGAAATAAACAATAGCAGTACCTCCCTCTGCTTAGTTTGACAACTTGACTACGATTAATTTTATGTTTTTATTTACATATTTTAGCTAGTCTTCAAGTATGGTACTATTCCATATTCGCCGTGATTATTACGTTGAGATTTATTATTATGTTATTTCATGTTGGTTTATGCTTATGCCTCTAACTGAGAATGCGGATGGACTCCTAGTGATCCTAGGTTATTCACACGTCAAATATTATCACAAAAGTCTATAAACCGGGTCAAATAGGTCACAAAGTGAGGTTTCCTCCCCCATTTCAGTACGATATTTCTATCTCAACAACCGAGTCATTATGCATGTTATGTAATTGACCTTAAAAAGTTAAAATTCCATTCTCTAAATCTTACTTGATGAAACTTTTTATTTTCCATTATCGAGGGTAAGAATTAAGGATCAAACTGAGTCAAATTAAGAGCTTGTATATGTCAGTCTTACTAAAAAAATCCTAATTGGCCCCTGCTGATGAATTTTTAAATATTTGTTGATTAATGGCCAGCTTCTGAGGGGCATTATTTCATTTTAAAATTGTCGCCATATCTACCAAGTATGGATTCTTTTCCCCTAATGGTAGCATATTTAAATTGTCAATAGTCCTATATTTGGTAGGATATATACCGATTTTCCTATGTGTTTACCAACTTCATGTCACATGTTCTAAATTTTATGATGGTACATGCTTTGTAAATGAACTTTTCAACTTTAAGTAGTTAGTGTAGTTTGGATTACATGTAAATTTCCCAATAAGCCTTGAGAAATTGTACAAATGAATGTATATAACTGCAAGTTGAATACCAACATTGACTATTAATTGTATGAAAATTGTGCTTTTATTATCTATAAATAATATCAATTCAAATTATTAATCAATTGAGTAATACAAACTTGATAAACTGATGTTGGAATGAACGAGTTCATGAGTGGTAGATTAGGACTATGCCACGCGTCCAATTTAATTATGTCGTTTAATTGAGTTGAAAGTATGATTAAAGATTATGATAGCACTTTTTAATTGATGTTGCTTAAGAGAAAGGCTACGCGTCAATTTTCATTCTGTTGTCCTAATTATGTTGTTTAATTAGACTGACAAAATGTTGAAAGATTAAGACGACCGTTTCTTGGTTTAGGTGAGGTTGGAGAGAGAGATTAAATTAGAAAATTCAAAGAAACAAGTCTACGTCAGTATGTTTGGTGAAGAATTGATCGGTGAATTTGGTCCCTTCTTTTATCTATATCTAAATTTTAATAAACGGGAGTTATTCCCCTTTCTTGTCAGCCATCAATCGCTATTTGAGAGTATGTACCATTTCATATTCATGAATTAAAGACTTAGTGCATGCTTTCTTAGCTTCATTGGAATGGAACTTCTTTTTTAAGATAAATTGCGGTCTAAATCATTCAATTTATTTTTAAATTAAATGTTTAGGAAATACTCTCTAACTAGATTTCGAATTTGCGATCTTTCACTCAAAAACCTTTCACTCAAGATACATTACACTTTGTTACTAGACCAAGAATTGATTCTCACAATTAATGATTTGAACTTGTTATGGATTAGGCGTAAGTATATATATATATATATATATATATATATATATATATATATATATATATATATATATATAGTGTTGACCTTATGATGTACAATGAGTTGTCCAGTTATAACGAATGGAGAAGAAATGAAAACAGTGTTCAAGCAAATTGCTGGACCTCTTTTTCGTCATTTGGGCTGTGATTGCTCAGATTTGGATAACGCCTATGCTATCCATTGGTAGGGGTGCATAACGTGGAAAACGACCACGAAAGTGGTCATTTTCGTTAACCGTTGCATTGATGTACGAAATTTTTATTCTTATTGCGTTGATTGTTGCATCCATTTAACACATGTTGCGTCGATTGTTCCGTTGATGGGAACGATCAAAACGGTTATAACCGTCTTTGACTACCTAACTGTTTTGCATTTTATTAAGATGTAAGAAATAAATTATTCTGCATTTTGTATGAAACAGAGATAGAGAAATGAGAGGCTAGGTCACGTGGGAAAGGTGGAGGAGGCACTATAATCACCTCTTGCTCTCGACGGCGATTGTACTCGGTGGAGCAGAGGCGAGAGAGATAGATGTGACTGTGTTCGGCGGAGAAATGACGGAGCGACGCTGCAGAAATCTAATTTTACTCATTTCTATCTCGATCTCTCTGCTGAGGTCCTTTGCAATCTTATAATAAAACCATAAAAAAAATTTAGACGAAATGCGCGAAATAAACGACCACGAAACGTACCAGTTTCACTAATCGTTCCGTTCTGAGACGAAACAATATTTCTATTTGCGTTGGTTGTTCTGTTCCTTAAACGAAACTGAAATCCTTATCCATTACCGTTCAGTTCCGGACGAAACGAAACGAAAAAATGATTGAAACGGCTACCGTTTTCAGCCCTATCCATTGGTCGTTTTCTCGTGCAAATTGAAAAACGCCAAGTTCTCTATGAAATTGAATTGAGGCGGGCTATAGTGCTCACAAAAAATTGTGCCTCTAAAACACTCACATTTCATTATTTCATGATTTTTCAAAATTTAAAATGTAAATATCAAATACAAACTGTTGATCTTATTTAATTTAAAGAGCAATATATTTTCATATAAATTTTGTAAATTTTAGAGTTTGTTTGATACTCAATTAAAGATCAAAACATAAACTTATTAGAATTAATCTCTCATAGTTAATAAGATTTATTAATTTTTCTACTTCCTGATCGAATATTATATAAATTCTAAAATTTAAAAAACCTATATGAAAATACATCGCTTGTTAAATAAAATAAAATCAACGGTTTGGGTTGGATGTTTACATTTTAAATTTTGAAAAATTCATAAAATAGTGAAATATGGACATTTAGGGGCCTAAAAAAATATGAGCACTAGAACCTTCTCAATTAAATTTTGTACTGGTATTGTATTATAATTAAGTTTACTACAACGCGAGCTTATTTATTTATATTCCAAATACAATTAATTTACTTTAATTATTATATTTGTTCACCTTAGTAGCACTAAAATACTCTTCAACACATGTATTCACCCAAAATTTATTCATAAATATAAAAATAGCCGATCAAGAATAAAAAATAAAAATAAAAAACAGAACTTGAAGAACTCAAAAGGCGAAAATTGTAAACAATAGGCCCAATTACATGAATCGTACGAAGCCCAATCGACACAAATTAAGGCCGAAACATGAATCCTACGAAGCCCAATATAAATGAGAATTACTTACGACATAACGACAATAAGAATTAACGCAATCTCACGCGCGCTCCCCTCACTCGCTAGAATTGCCTCCTCCGCAAACCTCCTACGAGTCCTCACGCTCTTCCTTTCTCTCACCTTCCTCGCCTCTTCTCTCTCCCCATCTCCATCTCCATCTCCACGCGGCTGCTGAGATGGGTTTTGGCCAGCTTTTGATCCTCCTCCTTCTTAATCTACTCCTTTGTGTATGACTAATTGGATAGGTTGCATTTGTATTGATGTCAGGGTAGGACTAATTTGATATCATGTTACTATTGCAATCGAATTCCATATAAAATATTGATTAATCTACTCAATGTGCAATACTGCAATTTCTGAATTTTATTATTATAATCTTATAGCAAGATACTGACTATATACATGTCGTGGATGTGGTTAATGTCCACCTGGTTACTTTTCAAAAGTAAATCAAACTGAAAATGCTGGTATCTTCGTAAAACTTAACACAAATCAAACAATCATGTGTAGATATTTTAGTTTAACCAAATTCATTTCATCTCAGGTTGTGTGGGGTATGATTTGACTTCTTTTTGATAACCCGCCTAATACATTCTTTAAATACATTGTATTTAAGAATTCGAAAGAAAATAATATTGTGCTTATTTTTAAAACTATCCCAGGAGGCTTCGAAATGGTTGACAGACTAGCCAGCATAGTCACATAGAAGGGGGGCAGAAGGTAAGGACCACATATTATGAGTACACCATCCATGGTCAATTTGTATCCGAGCTAATTTTCTCAGTACAATACAACTGAACAGGTATTGCAACTCTCTTATGTGGGATCTGGTGCAAGTTTTCTTTCCATTATTAGTTTTGTTTTTTTACTTTTTTAGTTCTGATTTGCCTCTTTTTATAAACTCTCAGAATTAAAATTAGGATTAATAATAATTCTGGCTTTGATTTGTCATTCTTGAATCTGAAGGCACGATTGACAATCTCACTTTTTTTATGTACTTACAATTATAATTTTTGGATTGTGTCATTCATATTTGGTAAAACTAAAAAGAATATTTTGTCGGTTTGAAGTTTATACACTTTCTTGTGTGCAGTTCTAGATGCATCTGTTTAGTTTTTCCTATAAATAAATAAAAAAAATGAAGTAGTGTAATTTATCCAGCAAAATTAATCTTGGTCCCATGTTTAGTTCTTCAATTTAAGAATTTTGTTTATGCTTCTTATAGTAGTTTAATTGACTGAAAGTATTTATCAACTCTTAACTATATAGGAAATACAAATCACACCAGCATAACCATTGCCTAAACAAAATTGTGACGTTTACTTTTTCTCATACTTGCAACTTTCGTTGATAGACATTTACTGGGTTCTGATAAGGTTTGGTAATCAATTGATCATAATTTGTCTCCAAATACCAATTGTTGGTTTATTCTGATCTCTATGCCAAAAGGTAAAATTAGATTTTGCTTGGTGAGTAATGCGAACTTCATTTACGGGTTATTTTAATACATGTGCTTGGATGTGTTTTGAATTTGCAGCTCAAATTGATTTGTGTATCATGTACTTGATGTGCACACAAATCTCAGTTGTTGTTCCAAGTTGATCTTTACTTGATTGATCTGATTAGATGTGCACTATCAATTGATTATAAGAAGGGCAGAACGATAAGTCCTCTCTGGCATCTTTGTTGGACGTGTGGTTCTGGATGGGATAGCATGTCATGCTACTTTTGATTCCTGTAACTTCTTTACATGATATTGTAAAAATTTCTCATACATGCAGGGCAAAAGCAAGCTTTTTGATGTGCTTTAGGTGCACTGTGTCGGTCAATCTAGTACTGTGCCGGTGTAACTTCTTTACTCCATGGCATGCTGGCTGACACAATATTTGAATGAGGTGCCAACTCATATGAACGAGTGATCTCTTGCATTGTTGTTCTAAGAGAATTGATGGCGTGAAAAACATAACGAGTAGATCTCTTTTCCTTTCAATTATTATTATAACTGACATTGAAGGCTATATGTTGTAACCAGTAAATAAATTTTGTTTGTAGTTAATAATTCATTGCTAATTTGCTATTTTCTATTCTTTTTAATTTCAATAAGTCTAATACAACTTAGCCTCAAGCAAAGAATTACAGCATACTAAATAAAATAGAGATTGAGGAGCTTTTTTTTAGCAATTGCAATCTTCAAAGTAAAGTTTTTTTTTTTCTGGCATTGACTCTTGAGGTTTGGGACCATGAATGACCAAGCAATTTGTTGGATTCTGCTTGAAGAAAATGACAGTGCACGTAAATTTTGCTGATACTAAATTCCTGAATACTTGTAAGTTTTAATTTAATTCATGCATAGACAAGCAATCTGTACATGTTGTTTATGTTTAGACGGTACCGCAAAAAAGTTCTTTTATTTAGAGTGGTGGTGGAACTCATAGTGTGGTGTAAAATGACTTTCTTATTATAATTCAAACATATTTAGATTTGTGGCTTGATGAATGGGGATATGGCCCGGTGCTTTTATTGTGACCAAAACTTATAATTTCTTCCATTTGTTCAGAAAAATTATATAAATAGCGGCGAAACCGCTACTACCAACCTAGTAAATTTAAAAGGGAGTACAAATATTAAATACGCATTTTCATTTAATGGAGTAACTAATATCAAAAAAAGAGTAAATAATATGCATAAGGAAGTACATAATAAGTATAAGAAAGTAAGTAATAGATTTAAATACATAATTAATTTAAGTGAGTAACTAATTACTTTATGGGAGTAAAAGAATATATAAGGGAGTATTAATTTTCGACTAAGGGAGTATAATGTAAACTTACGTTATTATACATTATAAGAGAGTATTTATTTTGCACTATGAAGTATTTATAGTTGGCAAGGAAGTATATTAAAAAAAACAGTATGAAAAAAAGAGTGCTTGATGCTGTCTTGGAGATGAATGAGAGACTAGGAAGGGGAAGGAGAGTGTGAAAAGGAGAACGATGCGCGAGAAGGAGGTGGGAGAGAAAGAAATATGTGAGAGAAGGAAAAAGGCGGGGAAGGGAAGAGAGAAGCGTAGGGAAAAGGAGGGGACTCGAATGAGAGGGAACACAATTTGATACAAGAAGAGAGACGGGTGAAGTGCTAGGGAGAGGGGAGGCGCGTGTCAGGGGCGGAATCGCATGAGAGGAGGGATGCAGGTGAAGCGTAGGGAATGAGGGTAAGGGTGAGGTGAATTGCGTGAGAAAGAAGGGACGCATTTTTTTCGATAAGAAAGAATTGAATGCGCTTACCCAAAATGGGTTTGATTGCGTGATTGCCTTAGGGGCTGATTGCAGTTATCAGCCCCATGAAACTGACCACTAGTTTCATTAACCGTTTCGTTTTGGACGGAGGAATAGGACTTTATTGGATATGGTGCGTAGCATGATGGGAAGTACCAAACTTCCTAAGTTTTTTTTTGGGTAGATGCTCTTAAGACAGCTGCGTACATATTAAATCGAGTTCCAACCAAGGCGGTTATCAAAACGCCTTTTGAATTGTTTAAAGGTTGGAAACCGAGTTTGAATCATGTGCGTGTTTGGGGTTGTCCTACGGAAATAAGAGTATACAACCCTCATGAAAAGAAGCTTGATCCAAGGACTATTAACGGATACTTTATTGGATATGCTGAAAAGTCCAAGGGTTATAGGTTTTATTGTCCGAATAATTCAACTAGAATAGTGGAATCCAGAAATGCCAAGTTTCTGGAATTTGATACCTCAGTTTCGACTGGTTCGGACGGACTGTCCGAAATCGAAACGGACCGTTCGAGAATCACTGATTTACCTTTGGATGAAATTCCGTCTGGTTGGGATGGGCCGCCCCAAGCTGAAACGGACCGTCCGAGGGAAGTTCAAGGCGAAATCAGAGATAATTCTCAAATGGGTAAGGATCAAGTTGAACCTGGGAGTTCAACATTGAGGAGATCCAATAGAGAAAAAAGGTCGGCTATTCCTAGAGATTATTATGTCTACTCTACTGAAGAACTTGAGAACATAGATAATGATCCCATCTCATTTTCAGATGCAATGAAAAGTGATAAGTCTGTTATGTGGTTTAATGCCATGGTAGAAGAAATGAATTCAATGGCGCATAATGAAGTCTGGGACTTAGTACCTTTACCAGAAGATTGTAGACCTATTGGTTGTAAATGGATTTACAAGACCAAAAGGGATTCATCTGGAAATATTGAAAAGTACAAAGCTAGGCTAGTCGCTAAAGGATTTACTCAGAAAGAAGGAATCGATTACACGGAGACCTTTTCTCCTGTATCAAGAAATGATTCACTTCGAGTGATTTTGGCATTAGTAGCTCATTTTGATTTTGAGTTACACCAAATGGACGTGAAGACGGCCTTTTTGAACGGTAACTTAGAGGAGCAAGTGTATATGAAACAACCTGAATGTTTCTTCTCTAAAGGAAGGGAAAAGTTAGTTTGCAAGTTAAAGAAATCAATATATGGTTTGAAACAAGCCTCACGACAATGGTATTTAAAATTCCATGAAGAAATTTCTTCATATGGTTTTGAAGAAAACATTAAGGATAAATGTATATACCAGAAGGTCGGTGGGAGCCGTATTTCTTTCTTGGTGCTATATGTTGATGATATTCTTTTAGCAACTAACAATAAAGGATTTTTGCGAGAAGTGAAACAATTTCTTTCTCAGAAATTTGATATGAAGGATATGGGTGAAGCCTCATATGTTATAGGCATAAAGATCCATAGAGACAGAGATAAAGGAATACTTGGTTTGTCTCAAGAAGCTTATATCAATAAAATTTCTGAAAGGTTTAATGTGTTAAATTGTTCACAAATCGCTGTGCCTATTCAAAAAGGAGATAAACTTAATAGGAGTCAGTGCCCGAAGACTCAATTGGAAATAGACCTAATGGAAATTGAGTATGCTTCGGCAGTCGGAAGCATGATGTATGCTCAGGTTTGTACTCGACCTGATATTGCTTTTGCCGTTGGGCTGTTAGGTCGTTTTCAAAGTAATCCAGGGATAGACCACTGGAGGGCTGCAAAGAAAGTGTTGAAATATCTTCAAGGAACGAGAGATTATATGCTTATGTACCGACGCTTCGATAAGTTAGAAGTGTATGGTTATTCTGATGCTAATTATACTAGCTGTGTTGATTCTCGAAAATCAACAACCGGATTCATCTTTATGATGGTTGGCGGTGCAGTATCATGGAAGAGTACCAAGCAAACACTTGTTGCAACTTCTACGATGGAAGCGGAGTTTATCACGTGGCTGAGGAGTTTTATTGAGCAGCTTAGAATAGTGGATTCGATTTCTAAGCCTTTGATGATTATGTGTGATAATGCTGCCGCGGTCTTTTTGTCAAAGAATAATAAAATAAGTAGTCAATCGAAACATATTGACATAAAGTTTTTTTTTTAGAGAGCGGATTGAGAAAAGAATATTAGTTGTTGAGCATATTCACACAGAGGAAATGCTAGCTGATCCTTTAACTAAAGGCATGCCACCAAAGAAGTTCAAGGATCATGTAGCAAATATGGGACTTAGTACCATAATGTAATTGTAATATATATCATTATGTATGATATTTATGGAACTCTTCAATAAAGTTTATTTTGCTCTTGTATAATTGCGCGCATATGATTTAATTATATTGATTAATCATTAAGGTTAAGAATAACATTGATAAAGATTGACTTGGAATAAGCGTTGGGTTTATTCATACAGGAATTCAAATCGCTTAAAGAGTTGAATTATTAGTTATATGGCATATTTTGATTGTAGAAAGTAATATTCGCATTTACTAGTAGTTCAAATCGCTAGTAACGATAATGAAGATTTACTTCTATAGTTCGTGTGTTATGTTTCTAATATTAAACATAAAGAAAACATAAGGTATTAATCTTAAATGATATGCAAAGGATGCAAGTTCAAGTGGGAGAATGAAGTATTCTGTCCATTTTTAAGGACTAGGGCGGACCGCCCCATAATGCAATCCTATGATTTGACTGGTTGGAGTATTGGGGCGGACCATCCCATATTGGAACAGACTGTTCCAATCGAAACAGTGCCTCTGGACAGAACGCTGTGAACTTCACACCCTTTGATGAAATATTACAATTTGCATCTTCTGAGCGTTTTTGGACCCTCTATTTATATTCTCTGGGATGGCAAAGATTAGGATAGAGTCTCTTTCAGTTCTAACAAATTTTAGACAAGAGAGATAAAGAGAAAATTCAGAAAATTTTAGAGGGAACGAGTCAAGGCCGACCAACCCGTATCAAACACCATCAGTTGGGGTTTCGACACATCGGCTTTGTAGTGCTTCTCTCACTGCAGGAAGGAATCTAAGGGCTAGGCAAGGCGCATGAAGAACTTTGTGGTGTGCTATTACTTCCCACTTCAAATTTCATCCAATTTACCGCTATGGCAGGAGGTAAATGATTTAAATTCATGTTAATTCCATGTACTTGAATTGTGTTGTCACTTACATTTCATTGAAAGAACACTATATCTTAACAAATGTTGCTTAAGTTCTGTATATATCATTTTTTAATACATTCGGTAGATAGCTTTATATTACATTCTAATCACATAAAATTATGACCAACTTAACAATTTTCACGAACCAAACAGAGGTCTCAAAAGTCATGCCAATGAGCGATGTGTTCTATTGCAACATATGCATGAACAATGTGCCAAATTCCAACGGCCTCACTGTTAATCCTTGTAGCATACATTCTGCACAGAATGTGTGAGACAGCATCTCCTGACAAAGATATCAGAGCGCATTGCAAACATTCATTGCCCCGACCGAACATGCAGAGAAGGCATTGTCGAGCCAGATACATGTCGAAAAATCCTCGAACTTGAAATATTTGATCGATGGAGCACATTAATGATCGACTCAAAGATTGGATCAAACAAGCTTAAGTGCCCATTTGAAGACTGCTCAGCGTTACTTACGGACGAAGCAGACCATCAAAGCAGCAAGTCCACGATAAAACGACGATGTGTGTTCTTGGGAATACCCTGAGGCAACAATGTCTAGTGCCCGCATTGCAACTGGCATTTTTGTGTCCATTGTAGGGTACGGGGTACCATGGCATGATGGATTGTCGTGTGACGAATATTTTGCTGGTAAGGATAGAGAGGACTTCCTAAAATTACAGAGATTGGCATGCTTTAGGTCATCTCTCCCGGATGTTGCAAAGTTATTTGAATTTCAAGTATTGGGGTGTTTATGTTTCCAGACGTGATTTATTTTGTTGTAGATAAATAAACATGCATGGAAGCATTCATTTGTGAAAGAGGAACTTTTCAATTTCATTAGTTTTTTAAATTTTTTTTTATATATTGTGCGTCAAAGCATTATTCGTTTTATTGGTATTTTAATTTTTAAAACCTCTCTTTCAGAATTTTTGAAGCATTCCTGGTTCCTTTTCTCGTAACAACAATAATAGGTTCTTCTTAGTTGGACTTAAAATATGATACATGACAATAATTGATAAAGGACAATTAGAGCTAAGCTGTAAAACAATTAACCATTTCAAAAGTTCAAATTAAGATTCAACCATATTTTGAACATGGGAGTCCAGGTTAGCTAAATAAATTTTGAGGGTGTTTTCTAAATAAATATAAATAACGTTTATATATTAGGAATACATTAACCATTACATGAATGACAGAAGAAAATTCTGCCCATAATTGGTGTAAATTGAGGAAGCCCCTCATGAATGAAAAAAAAAAATCAGGGATTAATTTTTTATTATTCAAAGATTAATTTTAATATGCATCATTTATTATTAATAAAAAAACAAATCGTTTCTTAATGGCAAACAAAGAATTTGCTCTATTTCAATAAAAACAAGCATCCCTGCTTTTCTCCTTTCACTGATATCCGGTATAAATTTCATGGACCTACAACAGTGCTTTCAATTTTCTAGAGATTTTTTATTTTTTTATTTTGCAATCGACATCAAAATTTACTGAATTGTTGTTTTAAATTATTGCTTCTATTTCATAGTGAAAATTGAATATTACTTATTAACTTTCATTTGCACATGGAATTAATTTGGAGTACAGATAATTTAACTTAATTATACTGACGTAACGAGATTTTTAATAGATGCTACTATTAATTATATCCATGGTTGCTATTTGATATGGAGATGTAGTATTAACAAAAGTACATTTGCTCTTTTGCCGAAGATCATATCTTTCAGAATTGGATAATACGTGATCACTAATAGTACGATTAGCAGTAGCAGCAGCAAGGCCAAAGGCTGTCCAATGCGCTCTTTTTTTAATTTGTATTCTCAAATGATCAATCTAAATTGTTCGATGTGATTTCTCTATTAAAATATAGTACGAAACCGAACTTTATATTTTTTATGATTTGTTCATACTTTTTAAAAGTTATCAATTTAAAAAATTATGAACTTGTTTAAAATAATAATTTTCTAAAAATTAAAAAAACTATAAAATTTTATTATATTCTAGATTTCAATATACAGATCACATTGAACAGTTTAGATCGATCGTTTGAAATACAAATATATGAAAACAAACACATTGAACAGAGATCATACATCGACTTTAGCCTTTCTTTATTATTATTGTTAAATTTGAGGATATTTGGATCCATAAAAATAAACAAATTCGCCTCTGTTATCGATTTTCCCAATTCTCAAGCCACCATTAGGGCTGTCAAACAGATACCGTTTCAACGTTTTCCGTTCCGTTCCGTCCGAAACGGAACAGAAACGGAATGGTAAATGACTTACGTTTTCAGAGACGGAACGGAAACGAAACGGGTTGAAATGCACGTTAGTGTTCCATTTCATCGAGAAATGACTGAAATTAATGGAAAATATGCTGAAATCAGTGAAAAATAAGTAACGGAACAGCTAACGAAACGGAAAAGTGTTTCGTTTTACGAAACGGAACGAAAACTAAATAATTTTTTATTACGTTACCAGAAACGGAACGGAAACGAAACTGGTATGTACCGTTCCGTTTCTAAACGTTTGACAGCCCTGGCCACCATGGTACATTCCTAATTTCTTGTCAACTGATTGAGTCATAAATTTTTTTCCCTTCACATTTTTATTAAAAAATTCACACTTTACGTGTGGACTTTTATAATTTCTGCCTAATATAATGTCTAACATAGCATTTTTAATACGCGTCTGGGATAAGTTTGATAATGTATGCAAATATTACGAAACATCCTTCAAAATCTACAACACAATGACAATCTATTACGGAATTGTTTAAAATCATCTCTAATATTCTATCATCCCTGTCATCTTTCTAAAGACGTGTTTAATATTTTTCATTTTTACAAAATGTGCTAATTCCATTTTTGGAAGTCCAAAGAGAATAAGAGGATAATGGAATGAAGACAGAGCGAATTAGAGGGAGATAGCAAATCAGAGGGGAGGGAGTGAAACAGAGAGTTTAATACATAATTGTTCTAGTTAATATATATACATGATTGAAATTTTTCTAGTTAATGTTACTAATTGTTCTCGAAAATAACTACATGTTCTAGTTGTTCTGGAAAAAAATAATTGTGCTGAAAAAAAAATATTAATAGTTCTAGTTAATGCTATTCTTAATCAGATAGGAAGGAGAAGAGGGGGAGGGAGCGAAACAGAGAGGGAGAGAGGGGATGAGTCTCAGGGGATGATGGGAAAAAAATTTCGAAAATGAAAAGTAGTTATTAACGTGTTTCTAAAAATAGAAAATGTGTCTATGAAGATGCTGGAGGATGATGGATCTTGGAAATTATCCTTATCAGCTCCACATTTTATTATACTAACATTTTTTTTGTGAAGCATCTGTTGAATTTGTTGTCCTAATTTATCTTTATTCTTTCCCTATATAGAATTTAAAATCTGAAATTGAGAATATAATTAATGCACAATCAAATGTGCAAAGAAAATATATATTCTGCAGAATCTTTGTGTGATTTATCATCCTAATTTGCCCAGACCATTTAATAACTATATAACCAGTGTACATCCAACTAGAAATTCCTCATTTTCTTTTCTATCAATTTGTGCAACCAAAGTAAATCACCAGAAATGAACATTACTATGAAGCCAGTTAATGCAGCATCTTCGTTTTACTGAGTTAACCTTAAAACCTTGATGAGGATTCTACTGTGAGTGATGTCAAAAAGAAAATCAAGGCAGAGACGAGAATCGACGTGGGTGCTCAAACCCTCATATTCAATGGAAAAACAACGATGGGTCGGTGAATAATATATTTACCATGGGAAAAAAATGACCGTTAAATTTGTAAAGTAAACAAGCGTCGCCAAGCTTCATAGTTAAGAGTCATTCAATTTGTTTGGGATTTTCTTTCATCTCAATTGGATAAACTGTTATTTCTTTTTTCCATAAAAAATGGGCTGCCTAAATGCATTAAGAAAAAAAAATCCTTACAATGGCCAGTACCAACGTCAGTACCAAACATGTTCAAATTAAACAGACTATCAACAGACCAAATATATATAGGCTCCGTTTGGATAGGTGTGGAAAGAAGGGAAGAAGGGAAGAAGTGGGAAAAAATATTGGGAAATGTGTAACTTTGTGAAGAGTTTGGATTGTTTATAATTTTTTTTCTTCCTTCTTCCTTCTTCCTTTATCCAAACGCACCCATAAAAATTAAACTACAAACTCAGGCTACAAGCAGTCCAACTCCAAAAATTCCCAAGTAATTTTTCTTTTGTCCTTGCAAGTTGTTTTGTCCAATTAACTATGATCCATCATCTAATTAAACTATCACATATTATTGTCTTATTTTAAGTGTATTATTTCTCATACGATACCCGATTATGATGATTCAAACTTTGTTAGAATCTTAAAAAAAACTATCTAAAACTCTTCTATTTTTAGGATCTTCCAATTCGTAATGAATAATGATTGAATAGTGATTGTAAATATTGGAGAGAATATATGTGTCATATTTACTTGAAGTTTTGATTATTATAAATTTTGAACTGGAAGATACTCAAAAAATAAAAGTTGTAGAATTTTTTTTTTTAAGTTTTCAATGCAATTTTAATCATCCAAATCGTAATCCTATGAGAAAGATATACTTCAAATATGAAACAGTTCGCAAAAAATATTGGCCGGCGATCCAAATGGCGGCTAGAGAAGAAAAAATGTCCATATTTTCGAATCTGCTGAGGTGGTGTCCTGCGTGGTGCTGTCAGTTGGCGAAGCATATTTAGTGTGAAAATCTTTTTTTTTTAAAGGCATCCCTTTTGTGGGATTGCATGCATTCATTAATGCCATCAAAATAGAAAAATGAGTGTCAGGGTGTTAGAGGGAAACACCCAATGATTAGAACAAGCCTCTAACCTAGCCTCGCAATAAGAAGAAAAGACTACAAGTAAAGTTCAAGTCATCCTAAGTGACTGTCTTAAAACCTGAAGAAAAACAAAGCAGATAAAAACCAGCAAAAGGGTTGACTATGAAGAAGGTGACGCTAGCTTAGTCGTCTAGCAGGTCCTCATCAGACAGCTCTTCGATGGTGGTGCCATAATCTAATTCCATCACAGGGATGACTCTTTCATCTGGCACTTCTTGTACGCCGTCAGAGTCCCCTTCCTCATCTCTTGCCCTTCTGAGCTGTGTTTCCCAGCCTGCTGTTGTTATTGTCTAGAAATAAGTTGTACTTAAAGTATTAAAGTAAGTGTTATACCTATTAGTAGCTGAAAGATTCTCTCCAAAGGCCACTTTGTTTCTATCCAACCAGGTCTGCCACAAGAAGGCTGAGAACAAACTTTGAAAGAAAGTTTTGTTGTTCCTGATGGAGAGACTGTTGCCAAATATCACTTAGACTAGAGGGATTTATTCTCCATCCAGAGGTGTTATTGGAGTTTAGAAAATTTCAGAAAAAAGCACTTTGATTACAAGAGAGAAACAGGTGACTGATTGTTTCTTCATTGTCACAGTAGTGACCAGAAGGAGAACCCTGCCAATTTTCTTGATTAAGTTGTCTTTGGTAAGAATTTTATTATTAATGGCTAGCCAGACAAAGAGCTTAACCTTTAGGGGTATTTTTAGTTTCCAGAGGTCCCTGAACCTTTGCTCCTTTATTCCTCTAAAGTTTAAAAATTTGTAAAGAGATTTAACTGTGTAGAAGTTAGATTTGTCTAAGGTTCAAACACTTCCATCCTTCTCTTCTGTGAAGGAGGTGGATTGGACTAAAGCAGTCACTTCTGTTTTTTCTCTTCTAAGAGAAGCTGGTGCCCCTCTTTTGAGGTGAAAATTTATTTTTCTCTTGTTTCAGATTTGAGTTATGGTGTAATCATCCCTTTTACATTTGGCAAAAAGTTCAGGGTACCTACTATAGAGAGGGGTGTTATCTACCCAAATATCGCGCCAAAAGTTAATGTTGTTGCCACCCCCCACCTCTCTTTGGTTGAAAATTCTAATAAGGGGGAGGGTGGCAGAGACACTTTTCCAGAAAGGGGAGAAAGTTCCCAACTTTCTAATTCCATATTTGTTTTTATTAACTCTTTCCAAATATCTTTTTTGCCTTTGTGCAAGAATAACCAAGTCCACTTGTCCACTAGGGCAATGTTCATAAGTTTGAGGTCTAAAATTTCTCACCCTCTGTTTTTCTTATCCTGACAAAGGGTTTGCCAATTAGCTATATGGTATTTCTTGTAGCTGCAATTAAGCAAGCTGATGGATCTGAATTGAGAGACCAAGTTTGCATCATTGATTTTAGGAATTAAACATACGAGTGCTCTATTGAGCAGATGTATGTCTAGGGAGAGCAGATGTATGTCTAGGGAGTTATTGTGAAAATTGTTGAACAGTTAGAGGAAGTCATTTTTAAGGATGGGCCAGAAACTTTGGTAAAAACCCATGGAGAAGCCATCTGACCTAGGAGCCTTATTGGCATCTAGCTGTTTAATAGCTGTTTAGTGTGAAAATCTAGAAGCATATTTATCTGTTCATTCATGTAGATCTGAAAAAGCAAAAATTGACTAGCACATTTGATAAATGCATACTTAGAAACTAACGCCCCCTGTGTCGGCCGGCTCATGACATTTGACAAATGCAGCTATATTGTGTGTAATTTTGATAACCTAACTAATAGGTTATAGAAGCAGCTTAACATGTTTCCTTGATCCTCAGATTCGGAGGTGCACAAGGCCTATTATACATGTGTACATATTAATATATTTTGAGTTTTTGACCTTATAAAATTTCTAATAAACAAAAATAAATTAAAGGTTTCAAATACATATCTCTCTCAATGAATAAATGTTAGAGATATTCATGATATATATCCACACCTTCTGAAACTCCGTCTTCTCTCGCCTTATACGTGCGTTTATTTGTTTGACTTGTGATTATGAATTGAATTGTGTTTTGAAGGTTCGCTCATTAGGTTAAGGCCTTGTCTAATAGATAAGCACTTAGAATCCTAATTTCAAGCCAATTTATACTCACTTACCATAGGATAAGTAGTATACCCAAAAAGTGAACCCAGAACTTAGCTGAAAAGTTTGTTCTTTTCTAAGATCGAGAGATTTAGGATATCCTACCGAATAGTTGAAGTAAACCCTAAAATTCTAAGTCAAGAAACGGGAGTTGAAACTTAGGAATTTTGGAAGGTTTAGAGGTTGAAACTTAGTTATACCAAATAAAAAACGAGAGTTAGTATTTGGACCAGAGTTTAAGCCAAAAATCTGAACTTAGAGAACTTTGAAACTGATTAAACTAAATTATCGAACTATTCTGGCGACCCCGCCAGGAAGCTGGCGGCTACGCCTAGATAGTGCCTGTAAGTGGAACCCGATCAATTGACCCTAGTTTAAGTCCTTAATTCGAGTTTAGTATTTCTTTTAATTATTATAGCAATTTGGAGGTTAATTAGAATTTAGATTTAGTAACTTTAGTTTAATTAAACTTAAACCTTTTTAGTCAATTAATCAATATTTGTCTTGTTTACCCTTAGATTAATCGAACTAAATTACTTTAAATCATAAGTTTAGAATAACCGTTCATGTGATTCGACCCTCAAGCTACGCTGCATTAGATTAGATTTGAGGTTTAATTTGACTTAGGTTTCACCTCCGATCAAAGAGCACTAGACTGATCTTTAAGAAGTCAAGGGTTCAAGCCCTGCATGCACTTTTAATTTAAAAAAAAAAATGGATGACAAAGACTTTCCTCTTTCTTAAAAAAAACAACAGTAAATAAAAAAAGTTGCAATTTAATTACAGTCAAGCTTGGCCAATCAAATGGCAAATTCCTTCTTAAATAGTCTTTCACTTCTTTATTGATCTCTTTTAAAAAATAAAAATAAGAACAAGAATTACAAAATAATAATAATAATAAGGACCAGAACTCGATAAATTAGTCAATTTTTTGTAATCTTCTCGTAAGCTCTAGCAGCATTCATCTCAAAACGGCCATATGAATATTAATAGAATATATATAAGACAAAAAGAAAAAGAAAAAAAATTAAGAGATAGTTTGGAAATCAAAGATTTATTTATTTTCAATGATCAGAAATAAAGAACTTAAATGATAGAAGAGGTAAATAATACCATAGTAATCTGAAAAACAAATATCGAGTACACGAAAAATGCACACAAAAAAGCACACTAGACGAATACCGAATTAATCCCGGGGTCTCAGTCATTCATTCATGTCATGTTAAAAACTTAAAATGTGTTTGGAAGTCGCTATTAAACGCGTCGATGAAATAATGGGTGCCTTTATTCTCTAGTCCATGACAATCACTATGATTTAGTATGTCTTTTTGTCGAAGCATATATATATATATATATAGAGAGAGAGAGAGAAAAAAAAAATCTATGGTGCATACAAATGTACGGAAGTTTCGGTGCATACTGATTCGAACTCTTGGATCTGTTTCAAAATGACCGATCTAAACCGTCCAATATGATCTCCCTATTGAAATCTCCTTCCCGACCAAAATTTACATTTTTTCGATATTTTTAAGTATTTTTTTCAGATTTTAAAAACTGCTATTTTTGAACGGTTCAGAAAAAATTAGATTAGCGATTTTCTAAAATTTGAAAAAAATACTTATAAATTTTGAAAAAATGTAAAATTTGGTTGATAAGGAGATTATCATAGGAAGATCATATTGGACGGTTTGGATCGGTCATTTTGAAGCAGATCCAAGAGTTCGGATCAGTATGCACCGAAGCTTTCGTACATTAGTATGCACCATAGGTTTTCTCTCTCTCTCTCTCTCTCTCTCTCTATATATATATATATATATATATATATAGTTTAGCTATGGTGAGTCGCGACTCACGGACCCTCTGGTGAGTCGCGACCAAAACTCCTAGATCTAGATCAAAATGACCGATCCAAACCGTCCAATATGATCTCCCTATTGAAATCTCCATGTAGACCGAATTTTTCATTTTTTCAAAATTTTTAAGTATTTTTTTGAAATTTTAGAAAATCGTTAATCTAATTGGTTCTGAACCATTCAAAAACATCAGTTTTTAAAAATCCGAAAAAAATACTTAAAAATTTCGAAAAAATAAAAAAATCGGTCTACATGGAGATTTCAATAGGGAGATCATATTGGACGGTTTGGATAGGTCATTTTGATCTAGATCTAGGAGTTTTGGTCGCGACTCACCGTAGCTAAACTCTATATATATATATATATATATATATATATAGATTGGCTAAAGTATACTCCAGCATACGGATCAAACCCGTATGCTAGAGTCATTTCTGAAAATCTAAAATTCAAACAGTCGATCCAAACCGGTTAAGTTGTTCTCCATGTAAAAATATCCTTCAAGACCAAACTTTACATTTTTTCGAATTTTTTTGCTATATATTATGCTATTTTCAAATTGAAGGGCCAAAAATACTCCTTTACAATGTTTTTTTAAAATAGCATAATATATAGTAAAAAAATTCGAAAAAATATAAATTTTAGTTTCCTAGGAGATTTCAATATGGAGAACAATTTGAAAGTTTCGGAACGACTGTATGCACTTTAGATTGTGAGAAACGACTCCAGTATACGGGCTATCTATATGCTGGAGTATACTTTAGCCAATTTATATATATATATATAATGAGGATTGCTAAAATGCTATGCATAGCACGGATAGCCTTCGTGCTATGGATTCGTTTTTGCATTTTATGCTTCAAACAACCGATCGAAACCGTTCATTATCTTCTACATATTGAAATATTATTAGAAACCAAATTTTACATTTTTTTGAATTTTTTTACTATTTTTCTCAGATTTTTTAAAATCACTGTTATTGAAGGGTCCAGAATTTATTAGATTAAGTATTTTAAAAAATCTGAGAAAAATAGTAAAAAAAATTCAAAAAATGAAAAATTTGGTTTATTGAGAGCTTTCAATATGAAGAAGATAATGAAAGGTTTGAATCGGTTGTTTGAAGCATGAAATTCAAGAACGAATCCGTAGCACGAAGACCATCCGTAGCATTTTAGCAATCCTCTATATATAATTATATTATTCTCTAGTCCATCAGACAATCACTATGATTTAGTATGTCTTTTTGTCGAAGCATATATATATATAGAGAATTGCTAAAATGCTATGCATAGCACGGATGCCCTTCGTGCTACGGATTTGTTCTTGCATTTCATGCTTCAAACAACCGATCCAAATCGTTCATTATCTTCTACATATTTAAATCTTATTAGAAACCAAATTTTATATTTTTTTAATTTTTTTTACTATTTTTCTTGGATTTTTGAAAATCACTGTTATTGAAGGGTCCAGAATTTATTAGATTAAGTATTTTTAAAAATATGAGAAAAATAGTAAAAAAATTTTAAAAAAAATCTAAAATTTGGTTTCTAATGAGATTTCAATATGAAGAAGATAATGAATGATTTGGATCGGTTGTTTGAAGTATGAAATTCAAGAACGAATTCGTAGCACGAAGGGCATTCGTGCTATGCATAGCATTTTAGCAATCCTCTATATATATATAGAGAGAGAGAGAATGGATTCAATCAAAGCGCTTTGACCGAAGTCTCAGTTAAACTCCGTTGGTTCTCAATTTTGAAAGTTCAAATGACTGATCCGAACCGTCAAATATGATCTCCATATTGAAATCTCCTTGCCGACCAAAATTTTCATTTTTTTTTATTTTTTAAGTATTTTTTTCGGATTTTCAAAAACATCAATTTTTGTAGGGTTCAGAACAAATTAGATTAACGATTTTTGAAAATCCGAAAAAATACTTAAAAATTTCAAAAAAATGAAAATTTTGGTTGGTAAGGAGATTTCATTATGGAGATCATATTTGACGGTTTGGATCGGTCATTTAAATTTTCAACATTGAGATTCGACGGGATTTAATCGGGACTCCGGTCAAAGCGCTTTGATTGAAGACTTTCTATATATATATATATATATATATTGATTACATTTTCAATGCTCCGCCATGTAAAACATGACACTATTGAAGTGCGCAACCCAACACCTAGTTACATCACTACATCTCACTACATCACCTTTGCACTTTCCAGATCCTAAACTCTCTCCGTCAATCTCATCACAGCCGTTCAATGTGAAGCGAACGGAACGGATAAGACGTAGCGCAACACACGGGACAGGCACTGAAGCCTTCCTCTCTTCTCTCGCTTTATTAAAAACTAAAAACCTCTCTTAAAACAAAACAAAAAAAAATGACGAGAATTGCAATCGAAAGCCCGAAATTGCGAGCGAAACGGCCGAGATTGGAGCGAGGCGAGCAATCTGACACGAAGACGAAGACGAAGACGACAGGAGGACGAGGAGACGAGGGTATTATCGTCATTGACAGCGATGATGATGAGGTTTTCTCCATGGCCGACGATGACGTCTTTTCCGAAGAATTCCAGATTCAAGAGATTCTCTTCATGTCCATGCAGCCCGACAAGAACAAACGCGAGGCTTCTCTTCCTCTCAAAATTGAAGAAGAAGACGAAGACCAAGGTATCCATTCCAAACGCAAACGATTTGGGTTTTTTGTTTTTTTTTTTACTCGGGTGTGTTCTGTGTTACAATTGTTCAGTTAATTCTTCATCTTGGGTTGTGAAATTTCGTGCACCTTTTTCTGCATGTGGATTATATAAGGATCATACCCACTTTCAATAGAATTTGGGTATAGGAGATTTTGTAGTGCTCCCTCCCAATTTAATGAATTTCCTTTCAAATTTGTGATTAGCAGCCATATATTCCTAGAATTTGGGGAAATTATACAAGTATACAGGCACTTCAATGTACAAAGATATTTCATCTTTTTATTTTAGAATAAATGTACAAAGATCGAGGGATACTGGGTATCAAGAAATTTGTTGGAGAAAGCAGTCTGTCGAACACCTTCAGGACAAAGCTTACAGATTATTGTGAACCTCTCTAACGAGCACCTAGTAATAGGATCCCCTTTTTACTGGTTCAATATGTAGATTACTCTAAAGGCAACTACATATTTGTTTCCTTCTTGCTTTATATTTTCTCTCTGCATCAGCATATATTTCAATTATCCCTAACATTCTGATAGCATAACATACTACGACCTGTGTACATAAATGGTTATTTTAGGCCCTGACATAATAGAAATTGACCCTATCGACCGAAAAGGAAAGCGACCAGCAACTTTTTCTTATTCAAAACCTGAGTCTGGCCAGAGCTCCAGAGTTTCCCGTTCCAGAATCCTTTGCAAAATTTGCATGGAACAGGTTCGGTCCTCCCGAATCTTCACCATAAAGTCCTGCAATCACCTCTTCTGCATTTCCTGCATTGTACATTACATCATCTCCAAACTTGATGAGAACATTTCAATTATTCCCTGCCCTGACCCGGGTTGCAAATCCGGCTCTCTTGACCCGTTAACCTGCCAACACATCCTCCCTTCTGCCACATTTGATAAGTGGGGTTGTATTCTGTGTGAATCTTCTCTGGGCCACAATAAGTCTTACTGCCCTTTTAAAGATTGCTCTGCTCTGCTGGTGGATGAAGGAGATGAAGAGCTGAGAAATTCTGAGTGCCCACACTGTAACAGGATGTTTTGTGTGCGGTGTAAAGTTCCGTGGCATGGTGACATAACTTGTGATGAGTTTCAGAGGCTCAGCAAGGATGAAAGGGGACGGGAGGATTTAATGCTCAGAAAATTGGCAAAAGATAGTAAGTGGCAGAGGTGCCCGCAATGCAGGATGTATGTGGAGAAGATTGATGGGTGCATGTTCATGAAGTGCAGGTATTGATTTCTTAGTGATTGGTACGGGTCTTTCAAATTTGCATTTGTTGTAGACTTTATGATCTGTCCCTGTACCATAGGTAAAATTAGCAGTCTAGTTTGGTATCCAATTGATTCAGGCAGAATGATACCAACAGTTTTCATGTTTTTCTCTTTGACAACTGACTCAGGAAATAGGAACATCTTTGTCGAACTAAGTAGGTTGTGCAGGTATGAACTTGTTATATATAGCAAACATGTGTTTGATTCTAATCCTGGTGATATCAGCATTCGATGTTTCATTCATAATATTGATGTGTTAACTTTCACTATGTTTTTGTTAATTCTAATGTTTCTTTTGTACAATATTGAAGGTGTGGAAACTGTTTTTGCTATGCGTGCGCCACTCCAATGTCAAAACAAACTCATTATTGTATCAAGTGCAAGCGCTAATTTGAGGCCTCGAGTAATGCAGCTGGAATGACACCTACTTGCAGATCATGTCAACAGAAGCGTTGATCTTATCAAATTTTTTATTTGTAAATATGAAGGAATAGTGATCGTTTTAGAAGTTCCTAAGTTCCAAAGTTAGGTAACTATAGAGATTGTAGAAGTTATATATCAAATTAAGGCTAGTGTCCAGAAATCGTTCTCTTGAGCTTTGTATTTTCTTCAGTCTATAGTGCAATTGCTTTCCAAGGCATTTCAATTATTTTTCTACGTGTTGTTTGTTTTCCAGGCTACTCATGATATGGGGTTTGCTTCAATTATGAAATAGAATTAGGAACAAAAAAAAAAAACTTCATGATTGACGTTCTATTCAAATTAAAAAAAATAAATAAAAAAATCCCATGATTGACCTTCAATTAAGTTTTCAGTACTCTCTTATATCATGAAAGTGCTAACAGGTTCTCTTCGTTTTAATCTTTCAAACGTAGGATAACACAAGCTGCCTGAACTCCATGTAAATATTTTTTTTCCTTCTTAAATGCTTTAGTTTAAGCCTCTCTAACTCTAATTAACGTTAGTCAAGAAAATATAATCAGTATTTAAAAATTACAATAGCGAGTTAGCTTTGACACTGGAGCAGCGCAAGCATTGCAACTTTAGTAGCCACTAGCCACGTCTATGAAAAATGGTCGAATTAGGTTCAAATTACTGGTCCAATATTTGTGCTGTCTGTTTTAAATTTGACTAAGATTGAGGAGAACAATTTAGGTCGACAATTGCAAGGATTTCAAATATAAATACTTTTTTAACAGGAATTGCTTAGCATCATCTCTAAGATTCTATCATCTCTATCATCACCACAGATAATACATCTCCAAGCATTTAATTTATTTCCGTTTGATTCTAATTTCTTTAAAAATGCACTAATAATTGTCCCATCCCTCATCCCTAGGCCTGCAAAACGAAAAAAAATTACGTAATTCCATTCGTTTCGTCTTCTACGGAACGATTTGCGAAAGAAAATCTGATTCCGTCTGGTATAGCGAAACGATCAATGAAACAGTCAATAATTTCGTCACAGTGTAATTTAAGTAAATTTTGACCGTTTCGCACATTTTCAGCCCTACGAAACGATTAACGAAACATAAATTAATTTCGTCACCGAAACGAAACGATTGACGAAACACCCTTGTTTCGCCATCGTTGTCTACATCAGACAGGTCTACTCATCCCCAACCGCACCCCATTAATTACCTCATTAATGAAATTCAATCCAACGCCTAGCGCCCAGCACCCTCTCTGTTTCGCTCCTTCTCCCGTTCCGCTGGCACATTTTTTTTATGAATACTAATTGTTCTAGTTAAATAAATAATTGTTATAGTCAAATAAGCAACTTTTCTAACTGTGAATATTAACTGTTCGAATTAAAACACTAATTGTTCTAATTAAATAACAATTTTTCTAATTACTATCGTAACCGTTTTAGTTAATATATATAATGAAGATTGCTAAAATGCTATGCATAGCACGGATGACCTTCGTGCTACGGATTCATTCTTGCATTTCATGCTTCAAACAACCGATCCAAACCGTTCATTATCTTCTACATATTGAAATCTTATTAAAAGCCAAATTTTATATTTTTTTAAAATTTTTTACTATTTTTCTCAGATTTTTTAAAATCACTATTATTGAAGGTCCAGAATTTATTAGATTAAGTATTTTCAAAAATCTGAAAAAATAGTAAAAAAACTTAAAAAATGGTAAAATTTGGTTTCCGATGAGATTTCGATATGAAGAAGATAATAAACTGTTTGGATCGTTTGTTTGAAGCATGAAATTCAAAAACGAATCTGTAGCACGAAAGCCATCCGTGCTATGCATAGCATTTTAGCAATCCTCTATATATAATTGTTCCAGTTATATATATTTAACTAGAACAGTTATATATATTAACTAGAATAGTTAGATATATCAAATATAACAGTTAGTAATCTCTTATAGTTAATGTTTCTAACTGTTCTAGTTGTTCGGGAAAAAATATTTGTGCTGGAAAAAAAAATATTAAATGTTCTAGTTAATGTTCTACTTAATTAGAACAGTTATCAGGAAAAAAAATGTATGCCAAGGAAGGGGAGAAGAAGCGAACAGAGAGGGAGAAGGGATTGGAGTTTCTATTTTTTTTTGTAAATAGCGCGATTATAGGATGAGAGGCTAAAAAAGAAAACACGTTAATTAGAAAATCATCCCCATCATTCTCATCTCCTCTTTCCTTTTTCGGAAAGCAATTAAGGGGGATGATCCTTATCAGCCCCGCGAATCGCTAAACTAACAAATGTTATTAAGACGATGTTTTAACATAAAAATGTACATCTATCTCTCATTCTCTCTATTACTTATAAACACACGGTTCAAGAGATTTTACCATGCTAGATCTAGCAAGTAAACATATATTTTTGTCGTTCGATCGATTTGATCTGTGGTTAGATATCAATCGTCAGATAAAGCAACAATATATTTTGGTTTTCTATCTAATAAAGAAACAAATTCAAATGTCTATTTATATCGCTGGTAGATTAAGCAACATGATTTTATTATCCAATATTATTTTACTTCTTTATTTGTCCATATATGAGAACACCTTATGCTAGTATCAAAGAACGCAGGAGTCTTGTACCCAACTCAGACCTTGAATTAATATATATATATATATATATATATATATATATATATATATATATATATATCTTTTAACTATATTAATATACCATGTGTTCCCAACTCACACCAACAACACAAATGCAAACAAATAACAAGTTAGCTAGTTAGCTAGAATAAAAAAACGGAATAATTTGAAGAAAGAAAAACTTGTGAACAATTTTATTTCTTCTTGAAAATTTAAAATCTTTTTTTTTTTGTGTTGTAACAAAAATATGGATTGAGATCTTATTTGAAGGAATCTGATGCATGTAATTTCTTATTTCTCAAAACACTTGCGCTTTACCTTCAATCATAGCCGTTCAATGTATAGTCATCGGAGCAGATGGAACGCCGCTGTACAATTATATATAATTATAATAATGTGGCAAGGGTTTTGCTAAACCTCCCAAAATCACCGACCACAAACATCAAGGACTCCTCTCCTGAAAGCAAGAAAGCAAGCAAGCGAGAAAATGACAAGAACTCCTCTTCGATCGAGAACCCGAAACGGGACACGCAGCGGACGAGATTGGAGAGAGGCGAGCGGTTCAGAGATGAATTCAACGGAGGCGACGTTGATGCGAGGTAACCATCTCCATTTCCATCTCCAATTCCAAAGGGTCGCTTCATCTCTATCTCTATCTAATTAATTTACATTAAATCTTTCTTGGGTGCTTTAAGTGTTAGAATTGAACTCAATTAAATTAAATTCAATCAAATTGGTTGGAGAAGGTGTGTGCTTAGGATTTCTACGCACGTTAATGGTTTAGAGTTTCCAGGTTCATGTGCACCTTCATTAGGTATATGATGAGTCATGCTGGAGACCATATAAAGAGAAACCCATTTTTAATTAAATTAAAATCAATACAATACAAGGATAAAAAGAACAGTGTAAGAGAAGGTTGAAATATTGTATTAGTGCTCCATCAACTATTGAAACATGTGGCCCCTTCTTTGTTTGGCTGCAACTATTGGATTTCTGATAGTGGTACTGGAACCAAAAATCTTGGTGGAGAAATTCAATGACAGAGGTGAGATATACAATTGAACTAATTTTAAGTTTCTATTAGAGACACATTTTGCAAAATTTGTGTCAAGCGCACTAACTTCCAAGTTGCGAGTATTAGGTGAATATATATGCACTATAAAAGATTAAAAGTATATAGGCACTTCAAATACAAATGATTGAATAATACAGGTAATCCAGATATCTATTGGACAGAACATTCGTCACCTTTTTAGGAAAAGTTTACTGGTTATTTGTAAAATTTTCATGCGCCTTGAAATCAGAACTAAGTAGGACCCTGTTTTTACTGCTTCAAAATGTTGCCAACTCAACAGGGCACAACATATTTCGTTAGCTCTTTGGTTATATAAATATGTTTGCTGTACTAGCATCTATTTCCTTTTGTCTGCCTGTTTACATAAATGATAATTTATAGGTTCTGACGAATTAAAAGTTGACTCCATTGACCAAAAAGGGAAGCAACCAATGAAAAGTTCTTATAACACAGCAAAGCCCATCGACCGAAAGGGAAAGGAACCAACAAAAAGTTCTTATTCCAAACTGGACCCCACCGACCGAAAAGGAAAGAGACAAATAGAAAGTTCCAGTTCGGATCCGGACCCCATCGACCGAAAAGGAAAGCGATCAGACCCCATCGACCGAAAGGGCAAGGAACCAACAAAAAGTTCTTATTCCAAACCGGACACCATCGGCCGAAAGGGAAAGGTACCAACACAAAGTTCTTATTCCAAACCGGACCCCACTGACCGGAAAGGAAAGCGACCATCAAAAAGTTCTAATTCCAAACCTGAGCCTCACCATAATGCCAGAGTTATTAGTTCCAAAACCCTTTGCAACATTTGTATGGAACAGAGACTAACTACCCAAATCTTCACCATAAAGTCCTGCAATCACCTCTTCTGCATTTCCTGCATGGTACATTACATCACCTCCAAGCTTGATGAGAACATTGCCGCCATTCCCTGCCCTGACCCAGGTTGCAAATCTGGGTCTCTCGACCCATTAATCTACCAACACATCCTCCCTGTTGCCACATTTGATAAGTGGGGTCGTGTTCTGTGTGAACTCTCTCTTGGTCAGAAAAAGTTTTACTGCCCTTTTAAAGATTGCTCTGCTCTGCTGGTAGATGAAGGACATGAGAAGGTGACAAATTCTGAGTGCCCACATTGTAACCGAATGTTTTGTGCTGAGTGTAAGGTTCCGTGGCATGGTGACATAAGTTGTGAGGAGTTCCAGGGGCTGGGGAAACACGAACGGGCACAGGAGGATTTAATGCTCAGAAAATTGGCAAAAGACAAGAAGTGGCAGAGGTGCCCACAATGCAGGATGTATGTGGAGAAGATTGATGGTTGTATGTTCATGAAATGCAGGTATCCACTTCTGAGCAACTAGTATAGGTGGTTCAAATTTGTACTTGTTGCACTATAGTAGAGATCATGACATGTCCCTGTATGATAGGTAACTTAACAGTATGGTACTAGCAGACTGAAACCAACCTTGTGCTCTCTAAACTGGCTGTCTTGTTTTCTCTTTGACAATCAACTCATAATTAATTTTGGTCACACATAGCAAATTCTTGGTTGAATTGTTTAGGTGTTGTGCAGTTATGTACTTGTTATGTGTTAATATCTAACACTGCATTTATTTCTAATTTTGTATCAATTTACATCATATATCTGTAGTGTTTTTTATGTGTGGACTTTGACTATGGTTATGGCAATATTTTGTTCAATCCATGCCTATATGTTTTTGTAAAATCTAATGTTTTTATTTTCTTGTACTAATTTTAAAGGTGTGGCTACTGTTTCTGCTATGTTTGCGCCACTCCAATGTCAAAAGAAACCCACTACTGTACCAAGTGCAAGCGCTAAGCTGAGGACATGAGTACATCAGCTAGAATTGCACCACTTGCAGATCATGACAACAGACGCAATGACCTTTTCAAGTTTCTTTTTGCTAGCTAGCTTCTTGGTTTTTGTTTTTTTTTTTTCCTTTTCTTGTTTGCTTTACTTCCTGTTAACTAGATGGTCGCTATCTAGTATGTCAAAAAAAAAAAAAAAGTTTCGTTTTGTTAATATGGAGAAATGCTGATCTTGTTAGAAGTTTTTTTATTTCAAAAGCTAGGTAGCAATTGTACAAGTTTATATGAAAGTAAGGCTAGTATTCAGAAGTAGTTCTTTTGAGCTTTTAATTTCCTTAATCAAAAGTGCAATTGGTTGTCCACTTTTAAATTATTATTTGTTACTGCTCGTTTGTTTTCCAGACGAATTATGATCCTCGAAATCCTTCAATTATTATGAAATGCAATTAGGAACGAACAATAATTTCCAACTATGTAACATTGATCACGTTCTTTCCGAAACTATGTAAAAGTACAAGCTGAATTTTCAATAGCTTCTTTGGGCGTGCAGCTCACCTCTTGAGACTTTCAATAAAATAGGTTTTAAAGAGATTGAATGGATGGATCACTTAGTATTATTAAATGCCTAATTATCACATCTACCAATGTAAAAATAGTACGTCAGGAAAAGAAGTAGACAAGTCAAAAATTTAACCTCGCCAACATGAGCTAATGGAATCCCTCTTTCTAATAATATAATACCTTGTTTATCAACTGCACATGCAAAATTTGGCATAAAAATTGTGATTGAACAAATGAAAGGGAGAAAGTTCCTATGGACCGGGTGAAAACGGTCATCGTTTCGACTGTCTTTTCGGTTAACGAAAGGTTGAAACAGTTTCGTCCATGAGTATTTTCGTGGTATTTTCGTAATTTCGACAAATGCAAATGATAGTCAATTTTCGTTTTCAAAACGCAACGGTTAACGAAATTGACCGTTTTCGTGGTCGTTTTAGACGTTATGCAGCCTTACCTATGGTGTTTTATCTGAAATTATGCATAAACAAAGGGTAATTACTACTTATCATCCATCGTTTAGTCATCCAAGTCATCCAAGCCAGTGCTCCCTTCAATTTTTCGCACCCAACTTAGCGATCCAACCTTCTGATCCGAGCGCAACTCTCATCTAATGCGAGTACCTTCCCTCACCCAGCACTCCCTTCCCTCTCTCCGCTCTCAGGCGTGACTCCCTATCCCTGCTCTCTTCCTTCGTTAGTTTTCCCTCACTTCCTTCGCTCCCTTCTTCTTTCTCCTTCTCCTTTCCTTCCTTCTCTCTTCTATTCCTTCTCTATTTGTTTTTCTTTTTTTCACTTGTACTTCCTTTCTTTTTTTATTTTTTTTATGCATGTCCACTTTTATTTTTTTAAATAAGTTCAAATTATTTGTAATATATATTCAATTTATTTGACATTTATGTTCATTTTATTTATATATGTGTTCAATTTTTATTTTTTATATGAGTCCAAATTGTTTGTTATATATGTTCATTTTATTTATTATATTTTTTTTATTTTATATGTCATATCTGTTAATTTTTTTTTTGTTACATCTATTGTAGATATGTTCACTTTTATTTGTTAAATCTGTGCAATTTATCAGTAACATCTGTTCAATTTATTTGTTATATATGTTCAATTAGTTGTTATATCTGTTTAGTTTATTTATTATGTATGTCAATTAGATATGTTCACTTTTATTTGTTAAATCTGTGCAATTTATTGGTAACATATGTTCAATTTATTTATTTTTTATGTTCAATTAGTTGTTAAATCTGTTCAGTTTATTTATTATGTATGTTAATTTTTGTTCTTGTATATATACATTTTGATTATATGTTCTTATTATCTTCGTATCTGTTCAATTTATTATTGTATATGTTTATTTAAAAAAAAAAGATAAAGTGCACATGCTAGGAACAGAGTGGAGTTCATGGGGAAAAAAAATATGACCGAAAGAAAGAGAGGAGACGAGGCAGAGAAAAGAAAGTGTGATGAAATGAAGAAGAGAAGATGAAAGGAGAAGAGGAGGAGAGACAGGGCAAAAGAAGCGTGAGACAAGGAATGCAGAGGAAAGGGAGATCCCGAGGGAGGGAAGGAAGAGCGCGAGAGAAAGAGAGAAGGGAGCGCGAGAGAAAGAGGAAAGGGGTGCGAGAGAGACTAGGAGCGCGAGGGAGATGGAGGGAAGAAATTTGGATGACGCGAATGATTTACGTTATCAGCTCTGTCAACAGAGTGAGAGCTGGAACGGAAAAAGGCCCAAAAATTAATCAGCAAATAAATCTATTTTGTGTAGGCTTAAATATTTACTTTTGGGCCTTTTTCCCTTGTCGTACGAAACAGAACCCAGCAGGAAAGTCCTTATTTCCTTTGCTAAACAGAGAGAAAGCTAGAGTTCAAGCCCGTATATTATTCGCATGAGGTAACTTACAACGCTACACTTCGATTTGCTTCTTTTGAATTTCGAGCATGCTTCTGGTCAAGAAAATCGAGTTTGTTTGCTTCTTCAATCATATCCTTGATCGACTGCGAAATTGACTGTTCTTTGGATTGATTTTAAAATTAGTGCGACATATTTGCTCGCTCACCCTAGTTGAACTTCCCATAGCTGCAGTTTTGTGCAACCTATTGTGCTTGATCTGATTCAAAATGTAGTAGTTTCTTGTATTAGAAGAAGGCTGTAAAAGTTAACATTACCAAAACCTAATGCCCCATAAAAATATTAGCTTTTAATTTCAGGAAAAACTTTAATTAAACGAAAATTGCATAGAGAGGTATACAATAATTAATAAATAAAACTTGGTTTAAACTTTAAATACATGTTCAAAGAATACTTTGGTACAACTGAATTAATTAAAGCACATGTAAGTACACTGTAATAGAAGTATAGAACTACATTGTTAATGCTGATTCTTGATTTGCCTAATTTATTAAGTCGGACCGGATACCAAACACTGGAATACCAATTGATTGTTCTTTTACTTGGGTTTTGCATGACTTAGCACTTACCTTTTCTTTTCATATTCTTTTTTCACTTTTTCATTGATGCCGAAATGATCAGTTGGATCGACAGAATAAGCAACCTTCCTGATCATCTCCTTCACGGCATTCCCTCTCTCTTGAAATCCTGACAGGCCGTCCGGAGATGTGTGCTTTAAAACTATGGAAGAACTTGTGGGCCAACATATGCTCCTTAGATCTCAGCATATTGTATTTCAGGAATCAATGGAGAATATTGGAACAATTCATCAATGCGCTGCTCGATCTCCAAGCGAACCCCTCTAATCTTCATGCTTCTTTATCTCTTCAGTTCCAGCAAGTTCTCCTTATATGCTAAATGCTGGTCAAGATGGCACCAGCTTTTTATCTAGCGTTTCTGTGCAAGTTGGCACCAGCTTTGGTGCGAAATTTAATATCCTTTTTGCCTTTCCAAAATGCAAGAAGTCTCATGCCATGGGGGACTAGCTATCATGAAGGTACAAGTTCTATTTATGTTCATTTTTGTAATATTGGTATGTTATGCTACTTGTGAATAGAAAGGGTTTATGCAATCTAGAGTTTTGTAATCTTGGTTGAGTACGGAATTGTTCGAGGTCGTGATAAGCCCAGGTGTCTGATCAATTGGTTATTAATATTAACAGGTTTTGCTTATGTAGTACTATTTCTGTAGAGGAATTTGGGGACTATTAGAATCTCTCTTCTATTTGTTTGTTATCACAGGGTTTGAAATTCAAATTTTGCTACAGGTGTACACTGGATATTTTACTTTTCTTTTCTGTGCCTCTTGAAAATTCCAAGTATGTGTTTTCTTAATTCTTAGTAATATAAATTTTTAGTTTTGGATGATCATTGTAAAAGAGTAGAAGGTCAAGGCCCGGTTTATGCTAGGAAACTCAAAACAAAATATAAAGAAATCAGATAGACATGCAATGTGGAGATACCTGACGAGAAGACATGAGTACCCTTTTCATTGTTTTTGCAATTTAATCTTTCTTAATATAGGCATGTATAGGACAATTTTTTTTTTTTTTTGAAGAAAGAGGGAGGTCTTTGCCATCTAACTTTTTCTGAAATTGAACCCTTGATCTCTTGGAGGCCAGCCTAATGCTCTTACCACTGAGCTACTAAGCCACATGCATGTATAGGACAATTTTATCTTCTTAATTGTAATTAAGTCTTCTAATTTTAAACATCCACAAGTGATCTTCTAGCTGAATTTTCAGCTTGCATTTAACGTTCAAAAACTATCCTAAGCCGCTAGATCAAAATGTTAATTTAAAGGTATGTAAAAATTATGTCAAAGAGTCTGCTCTTATTTTCTAACCACAGTAGATTCATTCAGGATGGATCATGATCAGAACAAGATCACCCATATAACGGGTGATGCTCCAGGCAGTAATTTTTTTTTTTTTTTGTGTTTTTCTTTCTTTTACAAATCTATAATTTAAAATTGGCAAGATTACCCTTGTTTAATTTATGGCATGACCAATGCCTCGAAGAACTTGGCGCGGGAATCAAGAAATTCCTTGGTGTTAGATCAAAACAAAAAACGAATGCAGTCCGAGATAGTGAGATACAGATTGTAGCTGCACACTTAACATTTTGGATGCAAGCAAACTCTAAAACGATGCAGTTGAATCTTAACTGGATGCAACTGAATCTTAACAAAACAGTGTGAATATTCATAACTAATTAAGAGTGTCCATTCAAAAATAAATAAATAAATAAATCTAATCAAGAGTATGACTACACAAGTACACATTGCTGAAATTAAACTACTTATTTATTTTATAGGATATTATTGTTTTATTAAAGAACTCTCAATTTATTATGTTTGTTCCTTTTGTGCATAGAAAATCAACCTATTAAGCAGACCGTTGAAGAACATATTCTATTTACTCTCTGGTCTCAACTAACACATACTACACTTCACTACAAACCCGTGAAAAGCATACAAGCAACAAGCAAATACCACAAATTACAAATAATTGGAACAAGCAAATTAGGAAAGGGGAAAAAAAAAAAAAGAAAGCTACATTAATTTTTGTGAATGTCAACATCATGAATAAAACTACAAAAGGAAGTGATATAATCATATAACTGAACCTTCAGTTCAAAAATCTTAAGTTGCTCCAGCCCCGTTCCTTCTAGCCATCAAAAGGAAAACTGCCAATAACTCTAGGTCAGACCCCAACCACACAATTACAGGAAGCATTGTGCCCGATGCTTGAGAAACATAAAACAGATTGGAAATACAAAGAACTTTACATGATGCAAGTTAGCAAAGAAAGTGAAGGTTGCACCTCATGTTCCAGGGTGCACTTTGGTGATGCATAGTGCACCCTGGAGACTTTCTCATGGTGGTGGTGGCAGGAAAGAATGGCAATACTGGAGCCACCACTCATGAACTTTATTGAATTTAGTAAAAGACTAAAGTGTTCTCACAATTCCCTCATGCCGGCCATGATGTCATTGAGTGTGTCACTTACTGGTACAGAGGGGGCGCCAGGAATTGTGCTAGGGTCTGGCTTCGGCGCAATCATGTCAGGCAAGGGTGCAGAAGAGGTCGCACCTGCACCAAGCTGGGATTCAGTTGCAGTGCGTGCACTCCAGTTACTTGCACTCTGGCTGGGTTCACCCTGCTGAGACACAAAAGCACAGTGAGTACATTCTGAGCAGGTGCAGAAAACAAAAGAAAAAGATAACAACATTCATGATCTTAGCACATAACTTAATATGACTAAGTTAAATGCTAAATGTTAGCATATACTTAATACAACTAAGTTAAACGTTACGTAAAGAAAGTGAATTACATAATTAAATTTGAAGAGTATGAAGTAGTAACTAAATATTTAAGATTATTAAGAAGTATTTAAAGTTAGATAGATACACCTGAAAAGATTAATAGTAAGAAGTAGTCATTAAATATTCAAAAGCATGAAAAAGAATTTTAACCTGTAAGTAATATAGGTAATATACAGATACACCTAAAACAAACTCTTACAATAAGATTTCATCAGTAATACCCTTTCATCTATAAACTAAACATGGACTAATATAAAAAATGAGCTTTATGCATGTACCACAACTTGACAGAAGATAAAACTAAATTTCTAGGATTTATCAGAAGGGGGCTATGCAGAGGTTGCTTTATGACATCAGCATTAACAGATAATGCAGGTCCCAGATGACAAAATAAAGGTGGGATAATTGGTGGTCAGGAATCTTTGCATCACAATTTGATCAGATATATATACTGCAATTTTATTTATCAGGATTTAGCCCTGCAAGGCTGTGCTTGTGCTGCATTAGCAATTAGAAAGAATGCATCGCTCCAAAACATTGAAACTTAGGAAGCAGGAGGGTGCCTTAGGCCCTTAACACATTGCATTATTGTGCCACATTACAGTTCATAATCCAACTGCCAAATTATGTGTTCATCACATGCCATTATGCACAGCTGTCATTATGCCACGTCAGCAGCATAAAAGAATGCATGACCCAAATGACAAAATTGTCATGCTCAGAAAAGTTCTGTGTGCTGGTCATAGTATTAAACAGATACTGCTTGCTCAGGGAATTGCTTTTGACACTCCCAGTTTTAGCAATGCACTCCTACTTCACCAAAATATCCCAATGTTTACTTTATTTTCTTTTTTTTTTCAGCACACCAATCATAAAGCAATCTCAAGCGTATATTTATCATTTATAAAATTTTGAGAGTGTATTGCTAAAATTAGGAGTGTCAAGAGCAATTCCCCCTTCACTCAGAAAATTCTCCGCCAAACCTCTGAATATTAAAGATATCATCATTGAGTGGTCTACTATTACTCCCAGTTTTTTAGTAAGAATGAAGAGAAACAAACCAAGTAGGACCTACCATTTGAGTGTCTTCCATTACTTTTAAAAGAACATTTAGCAATGTTAAGTGTTTGGAAATAATATTTTCAAATCTTCTGCAACTTATTTAACAAATTACTTTGTTCAGTTGTTCCAAAATATTGATCCACAAGATTCCAACCTCTACAAACAAAATACTTCTCAACGTGGTTAATATTTAAGGTTGTTAATACAATTTCATTAAATTTCAAATGATGCTGGAAAACGAATGAGGTTACTGCACTTTATTTTTTCAAATAAAGCTTACAGAAGAAATATTTGCAACTGAGATTTGTGAATTCAGTAAAGGATGACACCGAGTCCTTAATTCGAGTTTTTTCAGATTTGGTGAATGCTCCAACATGCCATCTACCAGATCGCCATGACAAGTCCTGCAAAGTTCGTATAGTTGCAACTTTCTCAGGTTGAAAAAAGTAGGGCATTTTGGTAATTCGGTGCTCAGCAAATCCTGTACTTAAAAAAAAAAGAGACAAGATCAAGTTATAATAACAAACAAATTAAACTCAGATTTTATAGGCAGTCAAATTTTCCATAAAAAAAAAGTACTACAGAATCAACACTAAACCATCAGATAATTGTAGCAACTGTCAATTTTTAGTACAAGGAAGCATCACACAATACAAGTGATAATTGTAAGAATACCACAAAAAGCACATGATCAGACACCTAGGTTTACCAAGACCTCGAATAATGCCATAGCCCATAATTAATCTCGTAAATCCTTATTCTTAAGTTTATGGCATAACGAAATTAAAATGATAAACAAAAGTAGAACTCATACCTTCATAACCCTCCCATGTAGCTTGAGATTTCTTACATTTGGACAAGCAGAAATGATACGGCACTTTGCATCAAAGCCGGTACCATCAAACACAGTGATACTCACATTTGCCAAAAAAGGCATCTCCTCAAAATTAGCAGCACAAAGCTCATCTCCGAGTAATTGTAAGTCGAGTGATACGAGATTTGGAGCTCTGATCGACTCAATCCTTGCCATATCAAGACCTGAGTATATGTACAAGTACTTTAGCTGCAGGGAGGAAATAACAGAGATATCAAGCTTGCACTCATCTAGCTTGAGTTCTTCTAAAGCAGGGCATCCTGACAAGAGTTCTCTTAAAATCCCATTGTTACCAGAAAAAACATCATAGAGGTGCAATTTCCTTAGTCGAGGAAGATTAACCCCCCCAGCAACTATGCCTATGCCAATTTCAGATATGTCCAGATACAACTCCTCAACAGAAGCACAGGTAAAAATATCTGCAGGCAGCATTGTGTAATTGAGATGTGTCATCTCTATCACCTTGGCATTGAACCTTAAAGCGTAAAAGGTCCATGCCGTAATTAACAGGTCACTAACATTGTAGTCTTGACAGAAGAGGCGGAAGGTGTGCAGATCAGAGGGGTCACGCCTGGAGAGCAGCACGTTAACGAATCGTTGAAAGCTCGTAATTCTCTCAGTTCTCTGAAACCAGGAAGTCTGGGTCTTGAAGTTGCATATGTTGAGGTCTAATGAGTGCATGCCAACCCACAACTTTTTCCATCGTTTTGAGAGCAGACATGTCCGGACAGCCTCTCGAGAGTCCAAGAGAGAGAGAATATGTTGAAGCAGATGATCAGGTAGGTTGCTTATTCTGTCAATGTTAGGCATGTTTGCTGCCAACTGAGCATTTGCCTTCAGTGAAAAAGCAAAATAAGTCCAGCAAAGGCAGAAATAAAAAGATGCGATCGTTAATTGGTATTGTGAGGTTATTAATCTCAACTATTGGTATATGTTTCCAGAGATGTTATTGTGTACATTTACTGTTTCTGTTGGTTAAGTTGTACCAAAGTGCCTTGGATGTTTTTTATTCAGATTCAGCCATACTTTTATTTATTTATAAAAAATTACAAATATCTAGTCTCTGTCAAATTTGAAGGGTATATATATACTTCACAGCTCATAGCACAACTTTGTAAGCACAGATTTAAGTCACTGAGTCGGTAGCACTTCCCCGTTGAATATTGATGTATAATTGTGCTTTATTTAAATAAGCTTATAACCACAATCTCTTGAGCTCGTAATTTCATATAAGACTTGAATCTAAACTTTGAATGAGATGAGGCTCCAAAAACTGCAAAACACAATCTGTTGCTTGGCCTAATTTAAAAAAGTAATGAAAAGAACAATTCCATGGTGATGGGGGGTGGGGTCTGATTGAAGAAAGAAACTCAATATTTCTAGGTAGATCGGATGCAATTAGAAGATCTTAACGCAATTCATAGGAAATGGAAATCTTACCTCTAGCAAGTAGCAAGTAGCAAGTAGCAAATCCAAGGGGAGACTGCAGACAGCGGCGGGGATTCCACTCTTCTTAATTCTCTCTTTTCTTTTGTTCACATTATCACATAACGTGACTCACTGTCACAGACTAAGTGACTATTGACTAATCAAATATAAAAAATATAAGGCCAAATGGGATATAAACCCCTCTAATCTTCTCTAACCCGAAATAAACCCCTACGATTTTGAACCCTCTAATCCTCTTTTGTACATATTTTTATATATATATTCAATTTAATTTTATTAAACTTATTTATTTGTGTATGTTCACTTTGTCTATTATTTGAAATGATGACAAAACTGCAAAAATTATTATATCTGAAACTTTTCAGAGTGTGTCGGAAATTGGATAAATAAAATGGGTACATTCGTAATTATTGTAATTTGGGTCGGGTTAAAACTAATTAATTGTATTTTGGGCCTTATTCTTTCCCAGCTTCGGTCCGCTTCAATCGCCGGTTTGATTTTGATTGGAGCCTTGGAGGCGATATCACTAGTCACTACTCACTTGTGGAACTCGGCACTGCTTCAATCATACGCTCCATCAATCGCCAAACTGTAAGATTAATTATCTTTTTCATACCTTTATATATGTTCGTTTAATTTTGGAAGAGAAACCTGAAATCTTTAAATTTGTAAAACCCTAGTGTCATGTAAGAATAAAAGGTTATTTAAATCACAACTCCTTGTTTCCTAAAGGACACAATTGCTGTACCAAATTGGTGGGTTATACTTACTTGATTTACAAACAGGACCCAAAGGTGACATTTTTTGTTAGAATTTTGGATAGTTGTTGTAACCATTTCCTAAGGAATAACTGGCCTTTTATCAAAAAATAATAAGTTAGCAAATAAATTAGAGAGGTTGATTTTTATCATAAGCTAATTCGCAGTTTGGCACATGTCTTGCAACTGTGCAATTTTGAGAAATCTCCTGTCAGGTTTCCTGCTCTAGAAGTTCTCAGCCTAAATGTGTGCACCATTGATCTTCCTCGTTTCCTCTCCACAGCTAAAGCACCTGAACATTGTCTCAGGGCTAGATACTGCGAGCATCAAGTCAATTAAAACTCTAAATCTTGTGTCATTCCGCTTAGAATTAATTGGAGACGTGCTTCGTGCAGCAAATCTTGAGAAGATGCCATTTCTGCCGAACGTCATTGTTTCTGTGACTGGTGGCACCAGCTTTGATGAGAACTGCAGTATTCTTGCTGCCTTTCCAAATGTAAGAAGTCTGGAGTTGCGCGGGAATATCATGAAGGTATGAGTTCTTTTTCTGTTCATAGTTTTAATTTTGGTTTGTTATAAATAAGAAAGGTTTTGCAATATTGGATGAGTATGAATTGGAATTGATGAAGGTCTTGATTAGCACAGGTATTTTTTGTTCAATAGCTTGTTAATATTGACAGTTCTTATTATGAGCACCTCATATATAACTCTATTGTTCAGCTCGTATTACAATGTTTCTAGAAAAAACTGTTGACCTTCAGAATCTTCCTTCTTTTGTCTGCTATTATGGCCTTACCTGGTTTTTCCCTTTACCAAATTGTAAGCAATAACTTCCTCTATAAATTCGATTCTCCAAATGCTAATAAAGTGGAAATTGTCTAACCGGATGTGGTCTAATATGGCACAATCACATCCACATGATAAATATTCATTAAATGATATCCAATTGTAGAGTAACAACTCTCAATATGAATATCGGCCTTTGATTACCTGCTCTCTTACACCAAACCCTAAAAATATAGGCAGTTGTCCCTGTGACCAAATTGCGGCGCAGTCGCTGCCTCTCAATATAAATATTTCCCCATACTTTGCTGCCCACTGGCCCTCTAAAACCTAACCCTAATAATTTAGGTATTTGTCACTGTGACTCGATTGCGGCGCAGTTGCTCTCTCTGACTCCATTTCTTAGACCAAATTGGAGCTCAAGAGCTCTCAATATAAATATTCCCTCACTAAACTCCTCTCTAAAACAGTAAAACCACATCGCGGAGCATTATATAGCTTTCAAGTTCCAGAATCCTGTATTTTAGGCTGCAATTCAGTTGGTATTGCCGCTGTTTTATATGGTAAGATCTTACTCATATTGAAAAGTATAATTTAGACCAGATTTTTTTTTTTTTTTTTAGATCAATTGTAGAATACTTGGGTGCACAAAAATTCTCTTATATTTTCTTTTAGGTCTTTTTTTTCAGGTTAAGCTATTCGCAAATATTTCAAATTTTTGTATGTTATTAACTTGAAACAGGTTATGAAATCTTGGTTGAATTGCAAATAATCAAGATCTTAATAAGCCAAGGTGTTTGATCATGTACTTGTTATGGTGTTTCTTACATTTGACCACCTGTAACGGGTGATGCTCCCTTCTACCTAATAATGACAGTTCTTGTTTATGAATAGCTCATATTTTAGTACTTACAAATAGAAGTATCTCTCCGGCCACCAAAGTCTTAACCCTAAACCAATTAAAACTAGTGTGTATGGGAAATTGGATATAATAAATGGGGACATTTGTAATTGTTACAATTGGGTAGGGTGAAAAACTATATCTGGGCCTTTTCCCCTTTTCCGTGTTCTTCCGCGCCATTTAATTCATTTCTTTCATTTACAGAATATATTCCAGCTTCAATTGCCGCTTTGATATCAATCGTGAAACTCCACACAGCCTTAATCATATGCTCGATTGATAGCCAAAATGTAAGATTTAATTAATTTTTTTTTTTTATGTTCAATGTAGTGCAACAAAATTTTTCCTTTTTTTTTTTTTGCCACCATAACTGAAACCCTAGTAGCTGCCAATTTGGATCTTACTTCTTCGTCTTTCATGTAAATTTAAACAAAAAGTTTAATTTTTGGTAGGGAGACCTGAAAACTTTAAATTTGTGAAACCCTAGCTAGCTTCGTGTAAAAATAATAGCTTTCTGAATCAGGTGAAAAAAAAAAGGTTTTTAAGTCACAATTGCTGTCACTGAGGATTGTGAATTTAGAACACTTTTTTTTTTTGAAAGGATACAATTATTGTACCAAATTGGTGGATTATAGTTACTCGATTTACAAATACATGACATTTTTAGAAAGATTTTTCATATCGAAAAATAATAAATAAAAAAAAAGAGAGGATGATTTTTATCGTAAGCTAATTGGCAGTTTGGCCCATTTTCTTTGTGCCTTTTCATGATTTATGCACTTACCTTCTCTTTCTGTTTTGGCTTTATCACAGAAGTTCAAATACTCAGTTGGAGAAAATGGCTCACGTCGACAGAATAAGCAACCTACCTGATGATCTGCTTCACTGCATTCTCTCTCTCTTGGATACCCAAGAGGTTGTCCAGACGTGCATTCTTTCAAAACGATGGCAGAGGTTGTGGGCCGATGTGGACTCATTAGAGCTCGTCCTACCATCCTTCAAAACCCATAGTCCCAATATTGAGAGGAGATTCACAAAGTTCATCGATGAGTTGCTCTCTAGGCGCAACAACTCTGACCTGCGTGAGTTTCGTCTCTTCTGCGAAGAAAGCTTCTTCAATGTCAGCCACCGAAAGATCACAGCTTGGATCCTGTATGCCATTAGGCACAAAGCTAAGGTGATAGAGATAGACGGGTGCTTATACTGGTCGCTGCCTCGAGATATTTTCACCAGTTCTTCCCTTGAGGAGTTGTATCTGTATATACCTAGCCTTGGCAAAGGTGTGGTTGCTGGGAAGGTTAATCTTCCTCAACTCAAGAAATTGCACCTTAATGGAATTATTATGTCTGGCAACCCTGCAATTTTGAGAAATCTCCTGTCAGGTTGCCCTGCTCTAGAAGATCTCAGCCTAAATGTGTGCACCATTGATCTCCATATGGTTTCCTCTCCGCAGCTAAAGCACCTGAGCATTGTCTCAGCGCTAGATACTGCGAGGATCGAGTCAATTAAAACTCCAAATCTTGTGTCACTCTGCTTAAAATTAAGTGGAGACGTGCTTCGTGCAGCAAATCTAGAGAAGATGCCATTTCTGCTGAACGTCATTGTTTCTGTGACTGGTGGAACCAGCTTTGATGAGAACTGCAGTATTCTTGCTGCCTTTCCAAATGTAAGAAGTTTAGAGTTATGTGGGAATATCATGAAGGTACGAGAACTGTCTCTGTTCATCTTTTTAATTTTGGATTGTTATAAAATAAGAAAGAGTTTTGCAATCATGGATGAGTATGAATCGGAATTGATGAAGGTCTTGATAAGCCCAGATATTTTTGTTCAATAGCTTGTTAATATTGACAGTTCTTCTTATGAACACCTCATATATAACTCTACTGTTCAGCTCGTATAACAATGTTTCTAGAAAAATTTGTTGATCTTTAGAACCTCTTCTTTTGTCTAATATTATGGCCTTATTTGGTTTATCCCTTTACCAAATTGTAAGCAATACTTCCTATATAAGTTTGATTCTCCCCATGGTAATAAAGTGAAAATTGTCTAATCAGAGATGTGGTCCTCTTTTATTTGCACAATCATATCCACATGATAAATATTTATTAAATTATACTCAATTGTAGCATAACAACTCTCAATATAAATATCGGTTTGCAATTGCAGGATTTGCTGAGAGTAGAATTACTGAAATGCCCTACATACTTTAACCTGACAAAGTTGCACCTTAGGGACCTTTGTCAGTTTTGCCATGGTGATCTGGTAGATGGCATGTTGGCACATTCACCAAATCTGGAGAAACTTCAATTATGCAAAACTACTCGGTGTTGTCAGGTACTCAATTGTTACCAAAGTTTTATGTGAGTTGCAATTATTTATGTAAGCCTTAATTTAAAGTAATGGCCCTATGAATTGCTTTGTATACAATAAAAGTTTAATGAAATTGTAGCAATGATTTAGGAGTTAGAGATCAGGGTCATTGACGTAAAGTGGCCATGCATTCTGTTTTGTTGTTGATTTGTCACCTGCACTGCACTCAAATCCTGTCTGTCCTTTAAAAAAAAATCAATATTTTTTCTTCACTGCCTCACTGGCACTCCAGTTATTGTTAAATGAGAAGTAATCCTTGCACAAGATTCCTTTTTCATAATAATAAGCCATGTTTAAAGTTTCTAGATGGAAAGGATTTTATTGACTAATTTTTTTTTAATACTTGGCTTTAGGTGCATCTAAATTATTTATTTTTTCAGAGTTGTGCATTGTATATTTACTTATTTTTCACGTCTCTTGAAAATTTAAATATGTTGTGTCTTGTTGTTAATATTTTTTTTCCTTTTATTTTTTATCACTAGCGTGAAGATGATTAGTATAAGGCCGGGTACTTCTGAAAAAAAAAAAAGAAAAGAAAAGAAGGTGAAGTGCTAGTTTATGCAGTGAAGACCAACACAAAGTACAAGAAATTAAATAGACATGCATGAGGAACACTGTTTGCTGTTTATATTTTCTATTTTCTAAGTTGCAATTGATGTATTGCAAATAATAATTGTAATTACTCCATTTTATGTAAGTATTATTTTATTTTATGTTTTAAATTGTACTAGCAACTGTTAAGTTTTTTTTATATTATGCTTATTTTCATATTTAGTAGCATTCTGAGATCATTAATTTGGTTATTTTGAGCAAACAGAAACTCCTATCAGTTTTCTCCATCATCTGCTCTTCTTACCCCACTCATTTCTTGGAGAAACTACTTCGTTCTACTTAATTCATATATAGAAATTTCATTAACTATTATTTTAATATAATAAAGTGAAATTCTATTCGGTACCCTAATTTTACAACACCAGTCAAAGATGCATCGTTACTAATAAGTGTAACTAGCAATAGATAAGGAAATTAGGAAACGGAATAGCAAAAAAAAAATTATCCTTTTAAATTTGATTGCGTTTGTAACTTTTTTTTTTACCTAACTATTGGGTGCGTTTGGATGAGAGAAGAAGAAGAGGAAGAAGGAAGATGGGAAGAAAAAAAATTATAAACAATCCAAACTCTTCACAAAGTTACACACTTCCCAATACTTCTTCCCACTTCTTCCCTTCTTCCCACACCTATCCAAACGCACCTGTCACGTGAACTTTGTGAGCTCAAACGAAAACAGTTTGTAATTTCATATCATCTATATTACTGTATGTAATTAACGCATTAGAGCATTTACCACTAGCAAAACTATTCTTAGAGGATGAATAGGTGTGTTGCAGCTAGTATCATACATAGGTTACCAATCATATATCTATATAGTTTAAATTTCAAAATTGCTTGTTTATATATGAACACAACCAACTAGAAATTTTTTGATAAACACTAAAAAATTGCAATATTGTTATTTGACCTTTCAGGTCATTATAAGGGGCGTTTGGCAACACCTTTCAGGTTAACTTCTAATTTTAACAAATAAGCATACTAACTTAAAAGTTAGGCTTGCCAAACGTCCCTATAGCTCTGGTTTATTCGATTTTGGATATATTATAATCCGATCAGCTCCATTTCTAGTTGGAAACTCTTTTTTTTTTTTTTTGGAAAACCTTGGCAGCGGTTTCCCAAGTAATGGAAACTAAAATTCTTTTAGATCTGCACCACTTCTAGAATTCTAGCTGTGACAGATAAAACTTTCCTCGACTTTTGTAATGTAAATTATCAGCAAATGCACTCAATAATGACTGAAATTTGATTTCTTAGCTGAATTGCTTCACAAGATCAGAGGTTCAGCTGAAAAGAAGGCTAATGCGTAGTAAGATACAAGCTTATTCCTAGGGTGCGTTTGGATAGGTGTGGGAAGAAGGGAAGAAGGGAAGAAATGAAAAAAAGTATTGGGAAGTGTGTAACTTTGTGAAGAGTTTGGATTGTTTATAATTTTTTTTCTTCTTCTTCCTTCTTCTTTCTTCCAACAATCCAAACACTGTTTGAGTAGAAAATACAACTGAACGTTCTGAAGAAAAATACGTATTTTACACTCTCAAATGGAAAATTTTCAAACTTCTGATTTACAAAAGCTAAAACGACAAGTTTTATATATATGCAGAGCCAAAAGTATAGAAAATTTATTTTTATATATAACTAATTTTACTTCTCTATTCCGTTTGGATGAGCTCTAGGAATTAGGGAATAAGAGAGTAAATTTATTATAAACAATCCAAACTCTTCACAAAGTTGTACACTTTCCAATACTTCTTCACCTAACAATCCTTAATAAAAAAAAATGCCAAATCTTGACACCTCCCATTTAGATCGAAGCTTGAAATCCAGTACTTCATAAAGCAATACATTTACGTGATTTCTTAAAAATCATGAGGCCAGGAAGCAACCTATTGAAATTCGTCAATATTCGAACTTTTACCTCCTGTATTAAATTATAAATTCGCCATACTGTCTCCTCTAATGCTTTCTCATTCCTTTTTCTGTTTTCTTTAACATGGAGTTGAATCCACAACCAGCTGTCACAACAATTCTAAAGGGAAAAACATGTTCACAAGTTAAACCTAAAAAAGGAATATGTACTTGAGATGCATAGAAATCTAAAGATAAAGTTCAAGAGAAAATGCACAACAAAATTATCGTACATAACAAGAATTGATCAAACACTTGAGTAAGAGCGCCACCAGAGGATCATCCAAAAAGGAAATGGCAACTGCATCAATAACAAAAAAATAGTGTAGTTCAGTAATGATTAACATAGGATGCAAGAACAATATTAGCAAACAAGGTTTTGGGCCAGCGCACACCGCAATGGCACCAGCAGTCTGAACAACTAAGGCACCAAGTTGTTCTGAGTATATTATTAAGCCCACTTTGGCCTGCATTAATCTCTAAGCAAGCAATTAGGCCTCAATTTTACATAATATTGCATCGATTGATGCTCAGTTTTACCTAATAGTGCACAATCTATGCTCAAACATTAAACTATTCAATCCTAAAACCTGAACCTAAATCATAGGCAATTTGCCTAAATTTGCCCTCATAAAAGATTTTCCTAACCAACCCAGAAGACAAGAAAGATAATAAAGTGAAAAGAAGATCCAACCAGTCATTGATCCAGTACTGGAAACATTTAAAAGTCCCTTCTTAGTTGAGTCTTAATTGAATAAATTCCCAAAAAAAACACAGAAGAGGAACAGACTTGAAAACAAGAAAGATCCTAGTGGTCCAATGCTGGTAGAGGTCCAGGACTGACAACAAGCATTACAGAAAATAAAATGATTAATGAAGAGACATACCCAAGAAGACCACGGCCACGCCATGGGCGAGGGGTCACAGTCAAATTCAAAAATGCACCACGGCGAATCACAACCACAGAAACAGGACGACCCTGGTTAGACTGTGCCTCTGAGACGAGCCTCTCCTGCAACCTCTCACCATTCTCAACATTTCCAAATTTAACGATTCCATCCCCGAGCTGCAAGCCATCCTCTGCAGCTGGTGAGTCCTCTGCAATTTCATCAATTGTTGCAAATGGAATCCTGACAACTGGGTCTACATCCATTGGGTGGTTCTCATAAGGGGCTGAAGTACCTGCCAGAAACGAAAGCAAGTTTTAATGTAAAAGAACAGATTGTAGGATACTATGCTCGCCATACTGGTACAGAAGCAAAAAGGTGTTTATTTGATATGTGAGTGGACAATCTGATATTACAAAAACCAGTTGGAAGAAAATGTGAAAGATGAGCAAATAAGCCATATACAGGATGTTGAGAACAATTTAAGAAACAGTGAGAGAAAGAAGTATTGAATTTAAAGTGACGTGTATACCTTGATTCTTTGAATGAGGACTATGGGGCAATTTTGCAGAGTGCAATAGTTGAATGTTTTTGTGAATCCTGTCGGTTATATCCTTATGGTCATTTCGTAATTCTGCAAGGAAAGGAAAGCAAGAATTGTAAGTTGATATGCTTCAATCATACATGAGAAAGACATAGACAGTTAGCAGTTACCAGCGAGTCGCTTGCGCTGTGCTAGAACAGTGGGGATGTCTATATCTGACCTAGGAAACCCCTACAAAACAAAATGATTGTACAAAATTGCAGCCCCAACAAAATACCGAGTATTGACAATCATTCAGTAACTTATACCTCGGAGTCAGTGAGGTTTGCAGAGAGGCCGGGGCCAGCGGGGCCGGAGAGGGTGTCGATCAAGGCGTTCATCTCCGCCTCCAAGGTCGCTCTTTGGTCCATCAACGATTTCGTCTCCGATTTCAGATTCGTCGCCACCATTGTAATTCTATTTGTATTTGTCGCCGACGCCGAGAGAGAGACAGACAGACAGAGCGACTGCCGCCTGGCGAGAGAGAGACAGAGAGGCTGAACCCACTACGCGTCTGAAAAAAGATGGCTACTTGTGGTTAGGACTAGCATACACGCGTTGGGTGTGCAATCCGGATTTGCTTATTTATTTTTTACGGGCCTATCAATCTAGGTTACATGCACCGAGCTCTCTTGTTCATTGGATTTTGATGCCGCGCGACACATGGTAATGTGTCGCGCGGCAGCGGATCTCAATTTTTGGGTGTGCTGTGTGCGTGGGCAAAAATAACTTAAACGATAATTTTAATAATAAGATATTTCTATGATATTTTTGAGCATTGATTAGTTACCAAGTCCTATTATTATCTGAATAATAATAATTAGTATTAATCATAAATTATATGATCAAGAAATTAAATGAAATTAATTTATAACAGAATAATTTGTTGGGATTTCTGATATGAAAACATAGAATTTTTCTATAAAAGGATGAGAAAATATCTATATAATTGTCACGATTAACTGACTTCTGTTCTGACTAAACTAAATTTATTAGTGAAATAGCTAATTTACAAAATTAGAAATTTTGAGTTAAGTTACACAATTGACTGCATGAAATGGCCACAGAAGATCCGTGGGGAACTTAACAAATAATAAAAAAGAGAGAGAGAGAGCGAGACAGACGAGGTCTCTCCCTCCTTCTGCCTCGTCTCCCCCTTCTAATCTGGCGATGTTTTCTCCTCTCCTTTTCTTTATGCTGTGAGACACGAGAGCTCGATGCTCTCCCCTCTATGTTGCGATGTAAGAGGCTGAGAGTGCGGCTACCTCTGGATGGCCTAACCAGAGGTTGGTACCTCTCAATCTGTTGTGTGTTGGCACGAGGGGACCCCTCTTCTCCTCCTCGTTCGAGATGGTTTGGCTGTAGCCCCTAATTGGTGCGTTGGTGAGACTCGATTAACTCACTCTCTTGAACTTCACTCTTCTCTTGTCTCTTCTGTCCTTCTCTGTCGAGGTAAGCCTATATATTCAATTGGGGATTTAGGGTTTTGATTTTGGGGTTAACAGTTTTAATTATGAGTACATTTGCACATTTGAAGAGAATTTGCATTCATTTTAAGTCATTTGATAACAATAATCTATATTTAAGCGCTTTATATACTCTAGAATGTATTTATGATCTCACTTACTCAAAACGATTGGATTATACACTGTAATTGTGAATATAATGTTCAGATTTTACAGATTCTGAGTATATTTGTGTATTTCAAACGATTTTAAATATATATAAGCATTATTATATAGTCTAGAATATGTTTATAAACCCACATACTCAAATACGTGGATTATACACTGTATTTACGCACATAATTTGTAGATTTCATAGATTCTGAATATATATTTCAGCATTTGAAGCGATTTTGCATTCAGTTTAAGTAATTTGATCTCAATAATCTATATTTAAGCACTTTTTATTGTCTAGAATATGTTTATGAACTCACTCACTCAAAAAGAATTGATTATACAGAATAATTATTCACATAATACGTATATTTTATAGATTCTGTGTACATTTAAACATTTAAAGCGATTTTGCATTCAATTTCCGTCATTTGCTCACAATAATCTATATTTAAGCGCTTTTTATAGTATAGAATATGTTTATGAACTCACTCACTAAAAAAAATATTGATTATACACGGTAATTATGCACATAATGTGCAAATTTTATAGATTCTGAGTACATTTGAACATTTAAAGCGATTTTGCATTCAATTTAAGTCATTTGTTCACAATAATCTATATTTAAGCTCTTTATATACACAACAATATTTTTGTGAACTCACTTACACAAATACGATTGGATTACACACTGTAATTACGCACATGTATAGATTCTGAGTACATTTGAACATTTAAAGCGATTTTGCATTCAATTTAAGTCATTTGTTCACGATAATCTATATTTAAGCTCTTTATATACACAACAATATTTTTGTGAACTCACTTACACAAATACGATTGGATTACACACTGTAATTACGCACATAATGATCATATTTAACACATTCTGAGTATATTTGAGCACGTCAAGCGATTTGGATCATATTTTTGCATTTGAAGAGATTTTGTATTCATTATAAGTGATTTGGTCGCAATAATCTATATTTCAACTCTTTATATAGTCTAGATTATGTTTATGAACTCACTAATTCAAAGCGATTGCATTATGTATTGTAAGTACGCACGTAATGTGTAGATTTTAGAGGTTTTGAGTAAATTTGAAGAATTCAAGAGATTTTGCATTCATTTTAATTCATTTGATCACGATAATCTAAATTTAAGCTCTTTATATACTCTAGAATATGTTAATGAACTCACTTATTCGAAACGATTGGATTATACACTGTAATTACGCACATGATGTGAAGAATTTACAGATTCTTAGTATATGTAAGTATTTGAAGCGATTTTGATTATATTTAACCATTTCATGCGATTTTGCATTCATTTTAAGTGATTTGATCTCAATAATCTATATTTAAACTCTTTATGCAGTATAAATTATGTTTATGAACTCACTAATTCAAAACGATTGGATTAAACATTGTAATTACGCACATAATGCGCAGATTTTAGAGATTCTGAGCGAGTTTGAATAATTCAAGCGGTTCTGCATTCAATTTAGGTCATTTGATCACCATAATCAATATTTAAGCTCTTTATATAGTCTAGAAATTATTTATGAACTCAGTCACTCAAAACGATTTGATTATGCACTGTAATTACACACATAAAGTGCAGATTTTCTGGATTCTGAGTACATTTGCACATTTGAAGAGATTTTGCTTTCATTTTAAGTCATTTGATAACAATAATGTATATTTAAGCCCTTTATATACTCTATAATGTATTTATGATCTCACTTACTCAAAACGATTGTATATAACACTGTAATTGTGAATATAATGTTCAGATTTTACAGATTCTGAGTATATTTGTGTATCTCAAACAATTTTGAATATATATAAGCATTACAACCGATTTTGCATTCCATTTAAGTGATTTGAGCACAATAATCTTTATTTAAGCTCTTTATATAGTCTAGAATGTTTTTATAAACTCAAATACATGGATTATACACTGTATTTACGCACATAATTTGTAGATTTCAGAGATTCTGAATTTTTTTCAGCATTTGATGCGATTTTGCATTCAGTTTAAGTAATTTGATCTCAATTATCTATATTTAAGCACTTTTTATTCTCAAGAATATGTTTATTAACTCACACACTCAAAAAGAATTGATTATACAGGATAATAATTCACATAATGTATAGATTTTATAGATTCTGTGTACATTTAAACATTTAAAGCGATTTTGCATTCAATTTCTGTCATTTGCTCACAATAATCTTTATTTAATCTCTTTATATAGTCTAGAATATGTTTATAAACTAACATACTCAAATACGTGGATTTTACACTGTATATATGCACATAATTTGTAGATTTCACAGATTCTGAATATATTTCAGCATTTTGAAGCGATTTTGCATTCAGTTTAAGTAATTTGATCTCAATAATTTATATTTAGTCACTTTTTATTTTCTAGAATTTGTTTATGAACTCACTCACTCAAAAAGAATTGATTATACAGAATAATTATTCACATAATACGTAGATTTTATAGATTCCGTGTACATTTAAACATTTAAAGTGATTTTGCATTCAATTTCAGTCATTTGCTCACAATAATCTATATTTAAGCGCTTTTTATAGTATAGAATATGTTTATGAACTCACTCACTAAAAAAAATACTGATTATACACGGTAATAATGCACATAATGTGCAAATTTTATCGATTCTGAGTACATTTGAACATTTAAAGTGATTTTGCATCCAATTTAAGTCATTTGTTCACAATAATCTATATTTAAGCTCTTTATATACTCAAGAATATTTTTTTTGAACTCACTTACACAAATACGATTGAATTACACACTGTAATTACGCACATAATGATCATATTTTAAATATTCTGAGTATATTTGAGCACGTCAAGCGATTTTGAGCATATTTTTGCATTTGAAGAGATTTTGTATTCATTTTAAGTGATTTGAATGCAATAATCTATATTTCAACTCTTTATATAGTCTAGATTATGCTTATGAACTCACTAATTCAAAGCGATTGCAATATATATTGTAAGTACGCACGTAATGTGTAGATTTAAGAGGTTTTGAGTAAATTTGAAAAATTCAAGCGATTTTGTTTTCATTTTAAATCATTTGATCACAATAATCTACATTTAAGCTCTTTATATACTCTAGAATATGTTTATGAACTCACTTATTCGAAACTATTGATCTATCATATGGATTGTGCCACTTCTCAAACTTGGCTTTATTGGAATGTTATTTCCTATGAAACTTCTGAAACGTGTAGTAGCTTCTCCTCGTTCGGTCTGGGAGAACCTTTTTTATAGAGAGGGCTTGATTCACTGGATTGTCTTATGTTTTAAGATTCAGGCTTTTTCCTCCGCAGAGGAAGGTTGAAACCTAGCTTCATATACTTTGTCTAGCTTGTATTTGTTTACACAAAATTTAGTACAACAAATGCCCCCCCGTCGGGATGTGTTGTGAGTTTGTTTGAACAACATAGGCCGACGGCATCCTTAAGAAAGTCGGTTATGCTCGCCGCTCCAAACCCGTACGATTAAGAAGTAGGTAGTGACTTTCGTTTGCCTATAAATAGAACAAAAGCTATTGGATTATACACTGTAATTACGCACATGATGTGAAGAATTTACAGATTCTTAGTATATGTAAGCATTTGAAGCGATTTTGATTATATTTAACAATTTCATGCGATTTTGCATTCATTTTAAGTGATTTGATCTCAATAATCTATATTTAAACTCTTTATACAGTATAAATTATGTTTATGAACTCACTAATTCAAAACGATTGGATTACACACTTTAATTACGCACATAATGATCATATTTTTACATATTATGAGTATATTTGAGCATGTCAAGCGATTTTGAGTATATTTTAGCATTTGAAGCGATTTTGTATTAATTTTAAGTGATTTGATCGCAATAATCTATATTTCAACTCTTTATATAGTCTACATTATGTTTATGAACTCACTAATTCAAAGCGATTGCATTATATATTGTAAGTACGTACGTCATGTGTAGATTTTAGAGGTTTTGAGTAAATTTGAAGAATTCAAGCAATTTTGCATTCATTTTAATTCATTTGATCACAATAATCTAGATTTAAGCTCTTTATATACTCTAGAATATGTTTATGAACTCACTTATTCGAAACGATTGGATGATACACTGTAATTACGCACATGATGTGAAGAATTTACAGATTCTTAGTATATGTAAGCATTTTGAAGCGATTTTGATTATATTTAAGCATTTCATGCGATTTTGCATTCATTTTAAGTGATTTGATCTCAATAATCTATATTTAAACTCTTTACACAGAATAAATTATGTTTATGAACTCACTAATTCAAAACGATTGGATTAAACATTGTAATTACGCACATAATGTGCGGATTTTAGAGATTCTGAGTTAGTTTCAACAATTCAAGCAGTTCTGCATTCATTTTAGGTCATTTGATCACAATAATCAATATTTAAGCTCTTTATATAAGTCTAGAAATTCTTTATGAGCTCACTCACTCAAATCGATTTGCTTATGCACTGTAATTACGCACATGATGTGCAGATTTTACGGATTCTGAGTACATTTGAACATTTGAAGAGATTTTGTATTCATTTTAAGTCATTTGATAACAATAATTTATATTTAAGCACTTTATATACTCTAGAATGTATTTTTGATCTCACTTACTCAAAACGATTGGATTATACACTGTAATTGTGAATATAATGTTCAGATTTTACAGATTCTGGGTATATTTGTGTCTTTCAAACGATTTTGAATATATATAAGCATTACAATCGATTTTTTATTCAATTTAAGTAATTTGAGCACAATAATCTTTATTTAAGCTCTTCATATAGTCTAGAATATGTTTATAAACTCACATACTCAAATACGTGGATTATACACTGTATTTACGCACATATTTTGTAGATTTCAGAGATTCTGAATATATATCAGCATTTGAAGCTATTTTGCATTCAGTTTAAGTAATTTGATCTCAATAATATATATTTAAGCACTTTTTATTGTCTACAATATATTTATTAACTCACTCACTCAAAAAGAATTGTTTATACAGGATAATTATTCACATAATATGTAGATTTTATAGATTCTGTGTACATTTAAACATTTAAAGCGATTTTGCATTCAATTTCAGTCATTTGCTCACAATAATCTTTATTTAAGATCTTTATAAAGTTTTGAATATGTTTATAAACTCACATACTCAAATACGCGGATTATACACTGTATTTACGCACATAATTTATAGATTTCACAGATTATGAATATATTTCAGCATTTGAAGCAATTTTGCATTCAGTTTAAGTAATTTGATCTCAATAATCTATATAAGCACGTTTTAATGTCTGGAATATGTTTATTAACTCACTCACTAAATAAAATATTGATTATACACAGTAATTATGCACATAATGTGCAAATTCTACAGATTCTGAGTACATTTGAACATTTATAGCGATGTTGCATTCAATTTAAGTCATTTGTTCACAGTAATCTATATTTAAGGTCTTTATATACTCAAGAATATTTTTGAGAACTCACTTACACAAATACGATTGGATTACACACTGTAATTACGCACATAATGATCATATTTTTACATATTCTGAGTATATTTGAGCATGTCAAGCGATTTTGAGTATATTTTAGCATTTGAAGCGATTTTGTATTCATTTTAAGTGATTTGATCGCAATAATCTATATTTCAACTCTTTATATTGTCAAGATTATGTTTATGAACTCACTAATTCAAAGCGATTGCATTATATATTGTAAGTACGCACGTAATGTGTAGATTTTAGAGGTTTTGAGTAAATTTGAAGAATTCAAGCAATTTTGCATTCATTTTAATTCATTTGATCAGAATAATCTAGATTTAAGCCCTTTATATACTCTAGAATATGTTTTTGAACTCACTTATTTGAAACGATTGGATTATACACTGTAATTACGCACATGATGTGAAGAATTTACAGATTCTTAGTATATGTAAGCATTTTGAAGCGATTTTGATTATATTTAAGCATTTCATGCGATTTTGCATTCATTTTAAATGATTTGATCTCAATAATCTATATTTAAACTCTTTATACATAATAAATTATGTTTATGAACTCACTAATTCAAAACAATTGGATTAAACATTGTAATTACGCACTTAATGTGCAGATTTTAGAGATTCTGAGTAAGTTTGAACAATTCAAGCGGTTCTGAATTCATTTTAGGTCATTTGATCACAATAATCAATATTTAAGCTCTTTATATAGTCTAGAAATTCTTTATGAACTCACTCACTCAAAACGATTTGATTATGCACTGTAATTACGCACATGATGTGCAGATTTTACGGATTCTGAGTACATTTGAACATTTGAAGAGATTTTGCATTCATTTTAAGTCATTTGATAACAATAATTTGTATTTAAGTCCTTTATATACTCTAGAATGTATTTATGATCTCACTTACTCAAAACGATTTGATTATATACTATAATTGTGAATATAATGTTCAGATTTTACAGATTCTGTGTATATTTGTGTATTTCAAACGATTTTGAATATATATAAGCATTGCAATCGATTTTGCATTCAATTTAAGTGATTTGAGCACAATAATCTTTATTTAAGCTCTTCATATAGTTTAGAATATGTTTATAATAAACTCACATACTCAAATACGTGGATTATACACTGTATTTACGCACATATTTTGTAGATTTCAGAGATTCTGAATATATTTCAGCATTTGAAGCTATTTTGTATTCAGTTTAAGTAATTTGATCTCAATAATCTATATTTAAGCACTTTTCATTGTCTAGAATATGTTTATTAACTCACTCACTAAAAAAGAAAACTAATTATACTGGATACTAATTCACATAATATGTATATTTTATAGATTTTGTGTACATTTGAACATTTAAAGCGATTTTGCATTCAATTTCAGTCATTTGCTCACAATAATCTATATTTAACCACTTTTTATAGTATAGAATAAGTTTATGAACTCACTCACTAAATAAAATATTGATTATACACTGTAATTATGCACATAATGTGCAAATTGTACAGATTCTGAGTACATTTGAACATTTAAAGCGATGTTGCATTCTATTTAAGTCATTTGTTCACAGTAATCTATATTTAAGGTCTTTATATACTCCAGAATAATTTTGAGAACTCACTTACACAAATACGATTGGACTACACACTTTAATTACGCACATAATGATCGTATTTTTACATATTCTGAGTATATTTGAGCATGTCAAGCGATTTTTAGTATATTTTAGCATTTGATGCGATTTTGTATTCATTTTAAGTGATTTGATCGCAATAATATTTATTTCAACTATTTATACAGTCTAGATTATGTTTATGAACTCACCAATTCAAAGCGATTGCATTATATATTATAAGTACGCACGTGATGTGTAGATTTTAGAGGTTTTGAGTAAATTTGAAGAATTCAAGCAATTTTGCATTCATTTTAATTCATTTGATCACAATAATCTACAGTTAAGCTCTTTATATATTCTAGAATATGTTTATGAACTCACTTATTCGAAACGATTGCATTATACACTGTAATTACGCACATGATGTGAAGAATTTACAGATTCTTAATATATGTAAGCATTTTGAAGCGATTTTGATTACATTTATGCATTTCATGCGATTTTGCAATCATTTTAAGTGATTTGATCTCAATAATCTATATTTAAACTCTTTATACAGAATAAATTATGTTTATGAACTCACTAATTCAAAACGATTGGATTAAACATTGTAATTACGCACATAATGTGCAGATTTTAGAGATTCTGAGTAAGTTTGAACAATTCAAGCGGTTCTGCATTCATTTTAGGTCATTTTATCACAATAATCAATATTTAAGCTCTTTATATAGTCTAGAAATTCTTTATGAACTCACTCACTCAAAACGATTTGATTATGCACTGTAATTACGCACATGATGTGCAGATTTATGGATTCTGAGTACATTTGAACGTTTGAAGAGATTTTGCATTCATTTTAAGTCATTTGATAACAATAATTTGTATTTAAGTCCTTTATATACTCTAGAATGTATTTATGATCTCACTTACTCAAAACGATTTGATTATATACTATAATTGTGAATATAATGTTCAGATTTTACAGATTCTGTGTATATTTGTGTATTTCAAACGATTTTGAATATATATAAGCATTGCAATCGATTTTGCATTCAATTTAAGTGATTTGAGCACAATAATCTTTATTTAAGCTCTTCATATAGTTTAGAATATGTTTATAATAAACTCACATACTCAAATACGTGGATTATACACTGTATTTACGCACATATTTTTGTAGATTTCAGAGATTCCGAATATATTGCAGCATTTGAAGCTATTTTGTATTCAGTTTAAGTAATTTGATCTCAATAATCTATATTTAAGCACTTTTTATTGTCTAGAATATGTTTATTAACTCACTCACTAAAAAAGAAAACTAATTATACTTGATACTAATTCACATAATATGTATATTTTATAGATTTTGTGTACATTTGAACATTTAAAGCGATTTTGCATTCAATTTCAGTCATTTGCTCACAATAATCTTTATATAAGATCTTTATATAGTCTAGAATATGTTTATAAACTCACATACTCAAATACGTGGATTATACACTGTATTTACGTACATAATTTATAGATTTCACAAATTTTGAATATATTTCAGCATTTGATGCGATTTTGCATTCAGTTTAAGTAATTTGATCTCAATAATCTATATTTAAGCACTTTTTATTGTCTAGAATATGTTTATGAACTCACTCACTCAAAAAGAATTAATTATATTGGATAATTATTCACATAATAAGTATATTTTATAGATTTTGTGTACATTTGAACATTTAAAGCGATTTTGCATTCAATTTCAGTCATTTGCTCACAATAATCTATATTTAAGCACTTTTTATAGTATAGAATATGTTTATGAACTCCCTCAATAAAAAAAATATTGATTATACACGGTAATTGTGCACATAATGTGCAAATTTTACAGATTCTGAGTACATTTGAACATTTAAAGCGATGTTGCATTCAATTTAAGTCATTGTTCACAGTAATCTATATTTAAGGTCTTTATGTACTCAAGAATATTTTTGTGAACTCGCTTACACAAATGCAATTGGATTACACACTGTAATTACGCACTTAATGATCATATTTTTACATATTCTGAGTATATTTGAGCATGTCAAGCTATTTTGAGAATATTTTAGCATTTGAATCGATTTTGTATTAATTTTAAGTGATTTGATCGGAATAATCTATATTTCAACTCTTTATATAGTCTAGATTATGTTTATGAACTCACTAATTCAAAGAGATTGCATTATATATTGTAAGTACGCACGTAAAGTGTAGATTTTAGAGGTTTTGTGTAAATTTGAAGTATTCATGCAATTTTGCATTCATTTTAATTCATTTGATCACAATAATCTAGATTTAAGCTCTTTATATACTCTAGAATATGTTTATGAACTCACTTATTCGAAACGATTGGATTATACACTGTAATTACGCACATGATGTGAAGAATTTACAGATTCTTAGTATATGTAAGCATTTTGAAGCGATTTTGATTATATTTAAGCATTTCATGCGATTTTGCATTCATTTTAAGTGATTTGATCTCAATAATCTATATTTAAACTCTTTATACAGAATAAATTATTTTTATGAACTCACTAATTCAAAACGATTGGATTAAACATTGTAATTACGCACATTATGTGCGGATTTTAGAGATTCTGAGTAACTTTCAACAATTCAAGCAATTCTGCATTCAGTTTAGGTCATTTGATCACAATAATCAATATTTAAGCTCTTTATATAGTCTAGAAATTCTTTATGAACTCACTCACTCAAAACGATTTGATTATGCACTGTAATTACGCACATGATGTGCAGATTTTACGGATTCTGAGTACATTTGAACATGTGAAGAGATTTTGCATTCATTTTAAGTCATTTGATAACAATAATTTGTATTTAAGTCCTTTATATACTCTAGAATGTATTTATGATCTCACTTACTCAAAACGATTTGATTATATACTATAATTGTGAAAATAATGTTCAGATTTTACAGATTCTGTGTATATTTGTGTATTTCAAACGATTTTGAATATATATAAGCATTGCAATCGATTTTGCATTCAATTTAAGTGATTTGAGCACAATAATCTTTATTTAAGCTCTTCATATAGTTTAGAATATGTTTATAATAAACTCACATACTCAAATACGTGGATTATACACTGTATTTACGCACATATTTTGTGGATTTCAGAGATTCTGAATATATTTCAGCATTTGAAGCTATTTTGTATTCAGTTTAAGTAATTTGATCTCAATAATCTATATTTAAGCACTTTTCATTGTCTAGAATATGTTTATTAACTCACTCACTAAAAAAGAAAACTAATTATACTGGATACTAATTCACATAATATGTATATTTTATAGATTTTGTGTACATTTGAACATTTAAAGCGATTTTGCATTCAATTTCAGTCATTTGCTCACAATAATCTATATTTAACCACTTTTTATAGTATAGAATAAGTTTATGAACTCACTCACTAAATAAAATATTGATTATACACTGTAATTATGCACATAATGTGCAAATTGTACAGATTCTGAGTACATTTGAACATTTAAAGCGATGTTGCATTCTATTTAAGTCATTTGTTCACAGTAATCTATATTTAAGGTCTTTATATACTCCAGAATAATTTTGAGAACTCACTTACACAAATACGATTGGACTACACACTTTAATTACGCACATAATGATCGTATTTTTACATATTCTGAGTATATTTGAGCATGTCAAGCGATTTTTAGTATATTTTAGCATTTGATGCGATTTTGTATTCATTTTAAGTGATTTGATCGCAATAATATTTATTTCAACTATTTATACAGTCTAGATTATGTTTATGAACTCACCAATTCAAAGCGATTGCATTATATATTGTAAGTACGCACGTGATGTGTAGATTTTAGAGGTTTTGAGTAAATTTGAAGAATTCAAGCAATTTTGCATTCATTTTAATTCATTTGATCACAATAATCTACATTTAAGCTCTTTATATATTCTAGAATATGTTTATGAACTCACTTATTCGAAACGATTGCATTATACACTGTAATTACGCACATGATGTGAAGAATTTACAGATTCTTAATATATGTAAGCATTTTGAAGCGATTTTGATTACATTTATGCATTTCATGCGATTTTGCAATCATTTTAAGTGATTTGATCTCAATAATCTATATTTAAACTCTTTATACAGAATAAATTATGTTTATGAACTCACTAATTCAAAACGATTGGATTAAACATTGTAATTACGCACATAATGTGCAGATTTTAGAGATTCTGAGTAAGTTTGAACAATTCAAGCGGTTCTGCATTCATTTTAGGTCATTTTATCACAATAATCAATATTTAAGCTCTTTATATAGTCTAGAAATTCTTTATGAACTCACTCACTCAAAACGATTTGATTATGCACTGTAATTACGCACATGATGTGCAGATTTATGGATTCTGAGTACATTTGAACGTTTGAAGAGATTTTGCATTCATTTTAAGTCATTTGATAACAATAATTTGTATTTAAGTCCTTTATATACTCTAGAATGTATTTATGATCTCACTTACTCAAAACGATTTGATTATATACTATAATTGTGAATATAATGTTCAGATTTTACAGATTCTGTGTATATTTGTGTATTTCAAACGATTTTGAATATATATAAGCATTGCAATCGATTTTGCATTCAATTTAAGTGATTTGAGCACAATAATCTTTATTTAAGCTCTTCATATAGTTTAGAATATGTTTATAATAAACTCACATACTCAAATACGTGGATTATACACTGTATTTACGCACATATTTTTGTAGATTTCAGAGATTCCGAATATATTGCAGCATTTGAAGCTATTTTGTATTCAGTTTAAGTAATTTGATCTCAATAATCTATATTTAAGCACTTTTTATTGTCTAGAATATGTTTATTAACTCACTCACTAAAAAAGAAAACTAATTATACTTGATACTAATTCACATAATATGTATATTTTATAGATTTTGTGTACATTTGAACATTTAAAGCGATTTTGCATTCAATTTCAGTCATTTGCTCACAATAATCTTTATATAAGATCTTTATATAGTCTAGAATATGTTTATAAACTCACATACTCAAATACGTGGATTATACACTGTATTTACGTACATAATTTATAGATTTCACAAATTTTGAATATATTTCAGCATTTGATGCGATTTTGCATTCAGTTTAAGTAATTTGATCTCAATAATCTATATTTAAGCACTTTTTATTGTCTAGAATATGTTTATGAACTCACTCACTCAAAAAGAATTAATTATATTGGATAATTATTCACATAATAAGTATATTTTATAGATTTTGTGTACATTTGAACATTTAAAGCGATTTTGCATTCAATTTCAGTCATTTGCTCACAATAATCTATATTTAAGCACTTTTTATAGTATAGAATATGTTTATGAACTCCCTCAATAAAAAAAATATTGATTATACACGGTAATTGTGCACATAATGTGCAAATTTTACAGATTCTGAGTACATTTGAACATTTAAAGCGATGTTGCATTCAATTTAAGTCATTGTTCACAGTAATCTATATTTAAGGTCTTTATGTACTCAAGAATATTTTTGTGAACTCGCTTACACAAATGCAATTGGATTACACACTGTAATTACGCACTTAATGATCATATTTTTACATATTCTGAGTATATTTGAGCATGTCAAGCTATTTTGAGAATATTTTAGCATTTGAATCGATTTTGTATTAATTTTAAGTGATTTGATCGGAATAATCTATATTTCAACTCTTTATATAGTCTAGATTATGTTTATGAACTCACTAATTCAAAGAGATTGCATTATATATTGTAAGTACGCACGTAAAGTGTAGATTTTAGAGGTTTTGTGTAAATTTGAAGTATTCATGCAATTTTGCATTCATTTTAATTCATTTGATCACAATAATCTAGATTTAAGCTCTTTATATACTCTAGAATATGTTTATGAACTCACTTATTCGAAACGATTGGATTATACACTGTAATTACGCACATGATGTGAAGAATTTACAGATTCTTAGTATATGTAAGCATTTTGAAGCGATTTTGATTATATTTAAGCATTTCATGCGATTTTGCATTCATTTTAAGTGATTTGATCTCAATAATCTATATTTAAACTCTTTATACAGAATAAATTATTTTTATGAACTCACTAATTCAAAACGATTGGATTAAACATTGTAATTACGCACATTATGTGCGGATTTTAGAGATTCTGAGTAACTTTCAACAATTCAAGCAATTCTGCATTCAGTTTAGGTCATTTGATCACAATAATCAATATTTAAGCTCTTTATATAGTCTAGAAATTCTTTATGAACTCACTCACTCAAAACGATTTGATTATGCACTGTAATTACGCACATGATGTGCAGATTTTACGGATTCTGAGTACATTTGAACATGTGAAGAGATTTTGCATTCATTTTAAGTCATTTGATAACAATAATTTGTATTTAAGTCCTTTATATACTCTAGAATGTATTTATGATCTCACTTACTCAAAACGATTTGATTATATACTATAATTGTGAAAATAATGTTCAGATTTTACAGATTCTGTGTATATTTGTGTATTTCAAACGATTTTGAATATATATAAGCATTGCAATCGATTTTGCATTCAATTTAAGTGATTTGAGCACAATAATCTTTATTTAAGCTCTTCATATAGTTTAGAATATGTTTATAATAAACTCACATACTCAAATACGTGGATTATACACTGTATTTACGCACATATTTTGTGGATTTCAGAGATTCTGAATATATTTCAGCATTTGAAGCTATTTTGTATTCAGTTTAAGTAATTTGATCTCAATAATCTATATTTAAGCACTTTTCATTGTCTAGAATATGTTTATTAACTCACTCACTAAAAAAGAAAACTAATTATACTGGATACTAATTCACATAATATGTATATTTTATAGATTTTGTGTACATTTGAACATTTAAAGCGATTTTGCATTCAATTTCAGTCATTTGCTCACAATAATCTATATTTAACCACTTTTTATAGTATAGAATAAGTTTATGAACTCACTCACTAAATAAAATATTGATTATACACTGTAATTATGCACATAATGTGCAAATTGTACAGATTCTGAGTACATTTGAACATTTAAAGCGATGTTGCATTCTATTTAAGTCATTTGTTCACAGTAATCTATATTTAAGGTCTTTATATACTCCAGAATAATTTTGAGAACTCACTTACACAAATACGATTGGACTACACACTTTAATTACGCACATAATGATCGTATTTTTACATATTCTGAGTATATTTGAGCATGTCAAGCGATTTTTAGTATATTTTAGCATTTGATGCGATTTTGTATTCATTTTAAGTGATTTGATCGCAATAATATTTATTTCAACTATTTATACAGTCTAGATTATGTTTATGAACTCACCAATTCAAAGCGATTGCATTATATATTGTAAGTACGCACGTGATGTGTAGATTTTAGAGGTTTTGAGTAAATTTGAAGAATTCAAGCAATTTTGCATTCATTTTAATTCATTTGATCACAATAATCTACATTTAAGCTCTTTATATATTCTAGAATATGTTTATGAACTCACTTATTCGAAACGATTGCATTATACACTGTAATTACGCACATGATGTGAAGAATTTACAGATTCTTAATATATGTAAGCATTTTGAAGCGATTTTGATTACATTTATGCATTTCATGCGATTTTGCAATCATTTTAAGTGATTTGATCTCAATAATCTATATTTAAACTCTTTATACAGAATAAATTATGTTTATGAACTCACTAATTCAAAACGATTGGATTAAACATTGTAATTACGCACATAATGTGCAGATTTTAGAGATTCTGAGTAAGTTTGAACAATTCAAGCGGTTCTGCATTCATTTTAGGTCATTTTATCACAATAATCAATATTTAAGCTCTTTATATAGTCTAGAAATTCTTTATGAACTCACTCACTCAAAACGATTTGATTATGCACTGTAATTACGCACATGATGTGCAGATTTATGGATTCTGAGTACATTTGAACGTTTGAAGAGATTTTGCATTCATTTTAAGTCATTTGATAACAATAATTTGTATTTAAGTCCTTTATATACTCTAGAATGTATTTATGATCTCACTTACTCAAAACGATTTGATTATATACTATAATTGTGAATATAATGTTCAGATTTTACAGATTCTGTGTATATTTGTGTATTTCAAACGATTTTGAATATATATAAGCATTGCAATCGATTTTGCATTCAATTTAAGTGATTTGAGCACAATAATCTTTATTTAAGCTCTTCATATAGTTTAGAATATGTTTATAATAAACTCACATACTCAAATACGTGGATTATACACTGTATTTACGCACATATTTTTGTAGATTTCAGAGATTCCGAATATATTGCAGCATTTGAAGCTATTTTGTATTCAGTTTAAGTAATTTGATCTCAATAATCTATATTTAAGCACTTTTTATTGTCTAGAATATGTTTATTAACTCACTCACTAAAAAAGAAAACTAATTATACTTGATACTAATTCACATAATATGTATATTTTATAGATTTTGTGTACATTTGAACATTTAAAGCGATTTTGCATTCAATTTCAGTCATTTGCTCACAATAATCTTTATATAAGATCTTTATATAGTCTAGAATATGTTTATAAACTCACATACTCAAATACGTGGATTATACACTGTATTTACGTACATAATTTATAGATTTCACAAATTTTGAATATATTTCAGCATTTGATGCGATTTTGCATTCAGTTTAAGTAATTTGATCTCAATAATCTATATTTAAGCACTTTTTATTGTCTAGAATATGTTTATGAACTCACTCACTCAAAAAGAATTAATTATATTGGATAATTATTCACATAATAAGTATATTTTATAGATTTTGTGTACATTTGAACATTTAAAGCGATTTTGCATTCAATTTCAGTCATTTGCTCACAATAATCTATATTTAAGCACTTTTTATAGTATAGAATATGTTTATGAACTCCCTCACTAAAAAAAATATTGATTATACACGGTAATTGTGCACATAATGTGCAAATTTTACAGATTCTGAGTACATTTGAACATTTAAAGCGATGTTGCATTCAATTTAAGTCATTTGTTCACAGTAATCTATATTTAAGGTCTTTATGTACTCAAGAATATTTTTGTGAACTCACTTACACAAATGCAATTGGATTACACACTGTAATTACGCACTTAATGATCATATTTTTACATATTCTGAGTATATTTGAGCATGTCAAGCTATTTTGAGAATATTTTAGCATTTGAATCGATTTTGTATTAATTTTAAGTGATTTGATCGGAATAATCTATATTTCAACTCTTTATATAGTCTAGATTATGTTTATGAACTCACTAATTCAAAGAGATTGCATTATATATTGTAAGTACGCACGTAATGTGTAGATTTTAGAGGTTTTGTGTAAATTTGAAGTATTCATGCAATTTTGCATTCATTTTAATTCATTTGATCACAATAATCTAGATTTAAGCTCTTTATATACTCTAGAATATGTTTATGAACTCACTTATTCGAAACGATTGGATTATACACTGTAATTACGCACATGATGTGAAGAATTTACAGATTCTTAGTATATGTAAGCATTTTGAAGCGATTTTGATTATATTTAAGCATTTCATGCGATTTTGCATTCATTTTAAGTGATTTGATCTCAATAATCTATATTTAAACTCTTTATACAGAATAAATTATTTTTATGAACTCACTAATTCAAAACGATTGGATTAAACATTGTAATTACGCACATTATGTGCGGATTTTAGAGATTCTGAGTAACTTTCAACAATTCAAGCAATTCTGCATTCAGTTTAGGTCATTTGATCACAATAATCAATATTTAAGCTCTTTATATAGTCTAGAAATGCTTTATGAACTCACTCACTCAAAACGATTTGATTATGCACTGTAATTACGCACATGATGTGCAGATTTTACGGATTCTGAGTACATTTGAACATGTGAAGAGATTTTGCATTCATTTTAAGTCATTTGATAACAATAATTTGTATTTAAGTCCTTTATATACTCTAGAATGTATTTATGATCTCACTTACTCAAAACGATTTGATTATATACTATAATTGTGAATATAATGTTCAGATTTTACAGATTCTGTGTATATTTGTGTATTTCAAACGATTTTGAATATATATAAGCATTGCAATCGATTTTGCATTCAATTTAAGTGATTTGAGCACAATAATCTTTATTTAAGCTCTTCATATAGTTTAGAATATGTTTATAATAAACTCACATACTCAAATACGTGGATTATACACTGTATTTACGCACATATTGTGTTGATTTCAAAGACTCTGAATATATTTCGGCATTTGAAGCGATTTTGCATTCAGTTTCTGTGATTTGATCTCAATAATCTATATTTAAGCACTTTTCATTGTCTAGAATATGTTTATTAACTCACTCACTCAAAAATAATTGATTATACCGGATAATTATTCACATAATGTGTACATTTTATAGATTCTGTTTTCATTTAATCATTTAAAGCAATTTTGCATTAAATTTCAGTCATTTGATCACAATAATCTTTATTTAAGATCTTTATATAGTCTAGAATATGTTTATAAACTTACGTACTCAAATACGTGGATTATACACTGTATTTACGTACTTAATTTATAGATTTTACATATTATGAATATATTTCAGCATTTAAAGCGATTTTGCATTCAGTTTAAGTAATTTGATATCAATAATCAATATAAGCACGATTTATTGTCTGGAATATGTTTATTAACTCACTCACACAAAAAGAATTGATTATACAGGATAATTATTCACATAATGTGTAGATTTTCTAGATTCTGTGTACATTTAATCATTTTAAAGTGATTTTGCATTCAATTTCAGTCATTTGCTCACAATAATCATTATTTAAGATCTTTATATAGTCTAGAATATTTTTATAAACTCACATACTCAAATACGTGGATTATACACTGTATTTACGCACATAATTTATTGATTTCGCAGATAATGTTCAGATTTTAAAGATTCTGTGTATATTTGTGTATTTCAAATGATTTTGAATATATATAAACATTGCAATCGATTTTGCATTCAATTTTAGTGATTTGAGCACAATAATCTTTATTTAAGCTCTTCATATAGTCTAGAATATGTTTATAATAAACTCACATACTCAAATACGTGGATTATACACTGTATTTACGCACATATTTTGTAGATTTCAGAGATTCTGAATATATTTCAGCATTTGAAGCTATTTTGTATTCAATTTAAGTAATTTGATCTCAATAATCTATATTTAAGCACTTTTTATTTTCTAGAATATGTTTATGAACTCACTCACTCAAAAAGAATTAATTATACTGGATAATTATTCACATAATATGTATATTTTATAGATTTTGTGTACATTTGAACATTTAAAGCAATTTTGCATTCAATGTCAGTCATTTGCTCACAATAATCTATATTTCAGCACTTTTTATAGTATAGAATATGTTTATGAACTCACTCACTAAAAAAAATATTGATTATACACGGTAATTATGCACATATTGTGCAAATTTTACAGATTCTCAGTACATTTGAACATTTAAAGCGATGTTGCATTCAATTTAAGTCATTTGTTCACAGTAATCTATATTTAAGGTCTTTATATACCCAAGAATATTTTTGTGAACTCGCTTACACAAATACGATTGGATTACACACTGTAATTACGCACATAATGATCATATTTTTACATATTCTGAGTATATTTGAGCATGTCAAGCGATTTTGAGTATATTTTAGCATTTGAAGCGAATTTGTATTAATTTTAAGTGATTTGATCGCAATAATCTATATTTCAATTCTTTATATAGTCTAGATTATGTTTATGAACTCACTAATTCAATGCGATTACATTATATATTGTAAGTACGCACGTAATGTGTAGATTTTAGAGGTTTTGAGTAAATTTGAAGAAATCAAGCAATTTTGCATTCATTTTAATTCATTTGATCACAATAATCTAGATTTAAGATCTTTATATACTCTAGAATATGTTTATGAACTCACTTATTCGAAATGATTGGATTATACACTGTAATTACGCACATGATGTGAAAAATTTACAGATTCTTAGTATATGTAAGCATTTTGAAGCGATTTTTGTTATATTTAAGGATTTCACGCGATTTTGCATTTATTTTTAAGTGATTTGATCTCAATAATCAATATTTAAACTCTTTATACAGAATAAATTATGTTTATGAACTCACTTATTCAAAACGATTGGATTAAACATTGTAATTACGCACATAATGTGCAGATTTTAGAGATTCTGAGTAAGTTTGAACAATTCAAGCAATTCTGCATTCATTTTAGGTCATTTGATCACAATAATCAATATTTAAGCTCTTTATATAGTCTAGAAATTCTTTATGAACTCACTCACTCAAAACGATTCGATTATGCACAGTAATTACGCACATGATGTGCAGATTTTACGGATTCTGAGTACATTTGAACATTTGAAGAGAATTTGCAATCATTTTAAGTCATTTGATAACAATAATTTATATTTAAGCCCTTTATATACTCTAGAATGTATTTTTTATCTCACTTACTCAAAACGATTGGATTATACACTGTAATTGTGAATATAATGTTCAGATTTTACAGATTCTGTGTATATTTGTGTATTTCAAACGATTTTGAATATATATAAGCATTACAATCGATTTTGCATTCAATTTAAGTGAGTTGAGCACAATAATCTTTATTTAAGCTCTTCATATAGTCTAGAATATGTTTATAAACTCACATACTCAAATACGTGGATTATACACTGTATTTACGCACATATTTTGTTAATTTCTAAGACTCTGAATATATTTCGGCATTTGAAGCGATTTTGCATTCAGTTTAAGTGATTTGATCTCAATAATCTATATTTAAGCACTTTTTATTGTCTAGAATATGTTTATTAACTCACTCACTCAAAAATAATTGATTATACAGTATAATTATTCACATAATGTGTACATTCTATTGATTCTGTTTTCATTTAATCATTTAAAGCGATTTTGCAATAAATTTCAGTCATTTGCTCACAATAATCTTTATTTAAGATCTTTATATAGTCTAGAATATGTTTATAAACTTGCATACTCAAATACGTGGATTATACACTGTATTTACGCTCATAATTTATAGATTTTACATATTATGAATATATTTCAGCATTTTAAGCGATTTTGCATTCAGTTTAAGTAATTTGATCTCAATAATCTATATTTAAGCACTTTTTATTGTCTAGAATATGTTTATGAACTCACTCACTCAAGAAGAATTAATTATACTGGATAATTATTCACATAATATATATATTTTATAGATTTTGTGTACATTTGAACATTTAAAACGATTTTGCATTCAATTTCAGTCATTTGCTCACAATAATCTATATTTAAGCACTTTTTATAGTATAGAATATGTTTATGAACTCCCTCACTAAAAAAAATATTGATTATACACGGTAATTGTGCACATAATGTGCAAATTTTACAGATTCTGAGTACATTTGAACATTTAAAGCGATGTTGCATTCAATTTAAGTCATTTGTTCACAGTAATCTATATTTAAGGTCTTTATGTACTCAAGAATATTTTTGTGAACTCGCTTACACAAATGCAATTGGATTACACACTGTAATTACGCACTTAATGATCATATTTTTACATATTCTGAGTATATTTGAGCATGTCAAGCTATTTTGAGTATATTTTAGCATTTGAATCGATTTTGTATTAATTTTAAGTGATTTGATCGGAATAATCTATATTTCAACTCTTTATATAGTCTAGATTATGTTTATGAACTCACTAATTCAAAGAGATTGCATTATATATTGTAAGTACGCACGTAATGTGTAGATTTTAGAGGTTTTGTGTAAATTTGAAGTAT